>JXCR01027340.1:7207-20620 GCA_002079205.1 Phalaenopsis hybrid cultivar
AAGAGCAATTGGACTTTGCAAAAAGTCAGACACGTTCCTGAATTGAAGAAAAACCTCATTTCTGTAGGGCAGCTCAATGAGGGTGGTCATTCAGTAGTTTTCTCAGATAGTACTTGGAAGGTTACTAAAGGAGCATTAGTACTGGCTCGGGGTAAGAAAACTGACACACTATATATGACTGCAGGTTTACTCAGGCGTGAAAATATGAGCCAGAGGTGCATTATGGGGAAGCAGAAGAGAGTGACTTTCTTGAAAGGTGGCAGAGCGCCAAAGACTGAAAAACTGAATTTTGTACTGACATATGGTGGAGAATCACANTAGGAAAAGGGCTCTCTCTTCCCACAGGTTGCTCCCTTCTCTTTTTCTCTCCCACTTCTCCTCATTACTAGTAGAATTTGGGCATAACATTTCAACACACGCACACACACACACACACAAAGATTATTTAGATTAAATAATTACCACTTTAAATTCTTGTGGTAAAAGAAAAGTAAAACCAAAAAGGTGCAAGTACATACATGTGGCCCAATTCCTATGTATTTACATATCTAACACCTAAATTTTACCTTTAACATTAACGTATATCACGTAAACCTTTCATGTCACAAAATAAAATTATTATTTAAACTTTTAAAATGTGAAATGCATTTTTTCATACAAAGGCAAGATGCATGTATGTAAAAATGGAATTTTAGGAGTTAAATATGTGAATGCATAAGAATTGAGTGATACGCATGCAAATCTTCCAAGTAAAAAATAGAAAAAAGGAAGATGCATGCATGAAATGGTCACATATTTCATGAAATTAGAAGTCAACTAAAATTAATCAAAATAAAAATTTTTATTTTTAAAATAACTAAAATAAAAATAAAAAGTGCTAAGAATATCTTATAAAATAAAATAAAAAATTATGAATAATGCCTAGTATTTCTTTATCACAACATAATTATCAATAATTTATTCGATAGAAAAACTCGTTGCTATATCATTTTCAATTCATGTGCTCAGTGATCTACCATGAAATTCATCTTCCATTAATTTTGTAACATTGTCTTAACAATTTTAATGAGTGAAAACTTCATATTTAGTTTTTTGTTATTCAAACTGATTTTGTCAAGTTTAGTCTAATTAGACAATAAATAAGAGGATATATGATTGTTTTCTTGACTTAGCCATTTTCTGACTAAAATAAAAGAAATAGGGAAATTCAAAAAACTTTGTAACTAATGAGCTTTAATCTAAAAATGCTCTAATTTTATTTTTTTAATTGTAGCCTTTTTGTATCTATAGATTTTTTAAGATACAATTTATTTTGCAAGTTAATGAATATTATCAATTTTGAATGACCAATGTCTATCTCAGAGATCTAATGTAGAATTAAGAATCAATAATTATGCAATATGTTTTTTGAACATTTAGTTCTTCTATTTTGGTTATGTATCTTAAGTGACAATAAAAAATATCAATTTTATAATAATGTTCTCCTGTAATAATTTTTTTTTTTTTAAGATTTCATTGACCACTAGATTAAGAGCATTTCATATTTGAAATATGCATAATGCACACAGAATATTAATCTTAATGAGTACGACTCTGGCATGCATAGAAAAAAAAATAAAAAATAAAAAATCTTAATGAGTATGATTCTGGTGATGATTTAGATTAAGAAATTCTAAATTCATCANTGTTATTCAAACTGATTTTGTCAAGTTCAGTCTAATTAGACAATAAATAATAGGATATATGATTGTTTTCTTGACTTAGCCATTTTCTGACTAAAATAAAAGAAATAGGAAAATCCAAAAATTTGTAACTAATGAGCTTTAATCTAAAAAAGCTCTAATTGTATTTTTTTAAATGTAGTCTTTTTGTATCTATGGATTTTTTAAGATACAATTTATGCACACAAAATATTAATCTTAATGAGTATGACTCTGGCGTGCATAGAAAAAATAAAAAAAATAAAAAATCTTAATGAGTATGATTCTGGTGATGATTTAGATTAAGAAATTCTAAATTCATCATCTAGTCACTATTAGACGATACATAATAAGATCTATTCATTTTTTAACTTATTTTATTATTAAATACTTCATCTTCTATTTATTGTTTCATTTTATGTTTGCAGTTTCGCCTTCTAATAACTAGATAGCCTTCTTTATTTTCACTACTAATAGCTTGTGGATTGCACTTTATATTTTTTTGTACTTTTATCTGTTGTTACTACTTCTATTTTGATTTCTGGTAGTTTGTATGTCATACTTTACAATTTATTCCTCTATTTACTGTTTTAGACTTTTTTTTGGTACTGGTTGTTTGTAGATTGCTCATTATATTTTGATCGGGTATTTATCTAATATTATGTGCAATGATCAATTCTTCTTTTCTTGACATAGTTGGCTGCTAGAGACAGCGATGATCTCCTTCAATGCGGGGACACCGTCATAGTCATGAAAGGACAAAGGGTTGTCATAAGCCGACAAGGGAGTGGTACCAACAAATGACCATTGTTGTCTCAGCATCTATAATGAACTCCATTCCTTTCCTCCCTCCTCATAGGCGTTTACCCCAACACCGTTNTTGTTGTTACTACTTCTATTTTGATTTTTGGTAGTTTGTATGTCAAACTTTACAATTTATTCTTCTATTTACTGTTTTAGATTTTTTTTGGTACTGGTTGTTTGTAGATTGCTCATTATATTTTGATCGGGTATTTATCTAATATTATGTGCGATGATCAATTCTTCTTTTCTTGACATAGTTGGCTGCTGGAGACAGCGGTGATCTCCTTCAATGCAGGGACACCGTCATAGTCATGAAAGGAGAAAGGGTTGTCATAAGACGACAAGGGAGTGGTACCAACAAATGACACTTGTTGTCTCAGCATCTATAATGAACTCCATTCCTTTCCTCCCTCCTCATAGGCGTTTACCCCAACACCGTTACCTTGCCACACACCCCGTCATACACCCTGTCTCCTCCAACCAGACCATCACCACCCCCTACATTTTATGTAAGTGTTCCTACTTCTACAAAAAGTCTTACTACTATAGATCAAAATGCATCAGGCGAGAAAAGATTGACATTCAATTAGNTGTTACCTTGCCACACAGCTCGTCATACACCCTGTCTCCTCCAACCAGACCATCACCACCCCTACATTTTATGTAGGTGTCCCTACTTCTACAAAAAGTCTTACTACTATAGATCAAAATGCATCAGGCGAGAAAAGATTGACATTCAATTAGGAGCCTATTGAGCTTATGTATATTTTTTAAAGTACGGTAAAATACAATTCTACTAAAGATTTTTGTTTATAAAATTAATAATACCTTTGTTTCAGATTTTATCCCTCTTCACAAGTTATTCATTCTATCAGAGATATCATTTAGAGCAGCTATGAGGCTTTGAGCTTACGTGGAAAGAGATCCCGATTGTAGTTCGGGATATGTAGCTCAAAGAGTTTGTAGAAAACATTTGAAATTAATCTTAATTTATATAATTTTTTCCATCTAATATATTACTGTACATTATGCAGAAGCAGTTCTCCTGGTGCCTCGAACATGATGCACATAGCAGGAGGAGCTTTGAGTCTAGAGGATGGGGGCTCTCCACGATATGTTAATTGAGATACGGAAGACATATTCGTGTCCTGTGTGGCTCGAGGAGGACGAGTACGCTAATTTGTGCAGAGCACGAGACACTGTCGACTATGTAAATAAGAGTGAGTCGGCGAGGCAAAATTGGTTTTCGGATTGTGGACGCAAGAGTGCCTCCACGCACACTACAGAGGCGTTCCTACATACGGTTGTACAATATAATTTAGTGAAAAATAATTCTTTATTAACTTTTTGCTTATCTTAACAAACAGTAGAGCTTGAACGAGAGCCCGAGCTACCGTGGCTACCCATCGGTGATGGTCAAACCAGCGTGGGTTGCACAACATCTCGGAAAACCATGTAAGTGGCTAGAATAATTTTTATATTATTATAATTAATCTGAAAATTAATTTAACCTCCAACTATATTTTCTTATTTTTTTTAGGAAGCGTACGATTGGCTGAAGAAGACTCAAAGGCAACGTATAGAAAGAGTAATCTTCCCTGGCATCGATTCGCCCAAATATGAGCTTTGAAGAGAGGCGTATGATGCACATCATTCCTTTGCTGGATAAAGCTCTGCATTTACCCACAATGTGTTCTTTGTTGGCAGGTNGCTATCAGAGATATCATTTAAAGCAGCTATGAGGCTTCGAGCTTACATGGAAAGAGATCCCGATTGTAGTTCGGGATATGCAGTTCAAAGAGTTTTGTAGTGAACATTTGAAATTAATCTTAATTTATATAATTTTTTTCATCTAATATATTAATGTACATTATGCAGAAGCTTTTCTCCTGGTGCCTCGAACATGATGCACATAACAGGAGGAGCTTTGAGTCTAGAGGATGGGGGCTCTCCACGATATGTTGACTAAGATACGAAAGACATATCCGTGTCCTGTGTGGCTCGAGGAGGACGTGTACTCTAATTTATGCAGAGCACGAGACACTGTTGACTATGTAAATAAGAGTGAGTCGGTGAAGCAAAATTGGTTTTCGGATTGTGGAGGCAAGAGTGCCTCCACGCACACTAGAGAGGCGTTCCTACATACGGTTGTACAATATAATTTAGTGAAAAATAATTCTTTATTAACTTTTTGCTTATCTTAACAAACAGTAGAAAGCTTGAACGAGAGCCCACGACTGCCGAGCTACTGTGGTTACCCATCTGTGATGGTCAAACCAGCGTGGGTTGCACAACATCTTGAAAAACCCATGTAAGTGGCTATAATAATTTTTATATTATTATAATTAATCTGAAAACTTATTTAACCTCCAACTATATTTTATTATTATTTTTTTTAGGAAGCGTGCGATTGGCTGAAGAAGACTCAAAGGCAACGTATAGAAAGAGTAATCTTCCCTGGCATCTATTCGCCCAAATATGAGCTTTGAAGAGAGGCGTATGATGCAATCATTCCTTTGCTGGATAAAGCTCTGCATTTACCCACAATGTGTTCTTTGTTGGCAGGTATCATATTCAATGCTGATATAGGGACCCGATTTGCTGCTAAGTTCGCCGAGATGGAGGCCAAAATCAAAATGGAATCAGCGGTGGTACGACATGAGACACGTCAGATGAGGAAGTTGCCTGCAGAGGGGGAGGGGGAGGTGGAGGACACTGAGGAGATTGATGACGACAAGGGCTGTTTTTGTTTCTTTTTTTTTTCTTTTTTTTTTTGTTATGAGACTTTTATGTACATATTTTTGTTATATATGAACATATTATTCCGTCTCTTATGATTTTAGTTTAAAAGTTATTTGGATGTGTAAATTAGATTATATGATGTATATTTCATATATTATTGTGATGCCATTGTAAGTATGAAAATTATAATGAAATAAAAGGATAATATTTTTTTTTAATTGTACCAGGCAATTTTCTAATGGCTAAACAACGATCTATTGATAAACAATAAACTGACGGGTAATAATTGTGGTTTACTAACTAATGGCTAACCGAAGGGGTAATAGCTTGCCATGGGCCGACGGGTTAAACGTTGGAAATAATTTCAGATTTTCATAGTCCTGTCAATCTGAAATGTTGTCAGAAATTTCTTCGGAATAAGAATTTCTGACAAACAATCAAAGATCCGTTTGAGACAATTTAAAAGTGTGAGGGGTTTTTAAAATGGCGCAATAACATTTGGATCACACGTTTTGTCTGCTTATCCGAAAACACGGTTGCATGACGCGGGCCGAACCCCGCAGTGGACCCGCGTGCCGTATTTCAGAATAGACTGTTTATCCTAAAAGGCACAAGCTGCCCCAAACTCATCCTAAGCCATGCTCAATATTTTATCAGAAAAATATTTTTTTTTTAATAACAGATGTCCGTTCAATGCTTTTTTGACATTTTTCACCATCTGAAATCAACAAAAAATATGGTTTCTAAGAATTTTTTTTTTTGGATATTTTAGAGATGTAGATAAATCATGATAAAGTCTAGAAGTTAGCAATGAGAAAAATTATTAATTTTAAAAAGCTATTATTCATCAATTCTTTTTTTAATCAAACCATAGCATTTCAATGAGAAGAAAAAAATCATTGTGGTAGTAAATGATGTTACCTATAATCACAAAATAAGTTTTAAAATTTTTTGATATGTAACTTAAGCTAAGAAATTAATAAAAAATAAAAAAAAANCACGTCAGATAAGGAAGTTGCCTGCAGAGGGGGAGATGGAGGTGGAGGCCACTGAGGAGATTGATGACGACAAGGGCTGTTTTTGTTCCTTTTTTCTTTTTTGTTATGAGACATTTATGTACATATTTTTGTTATATATGAACATATTATTCCGTTCTCTTATGATTTTAGTTTAAAAGTTATTTGGATATGTAAATTAGATTATATGATGTATATTTCATATATTATTGTGATGCGATTTTAAGTATGAAAATTATAATGAAATAAAAGGATAATTTTTTTTTTTAATTGTACCAGGCAATTTTCTAATGACTAAACGACGACCTATTGATAAACAATAAACTGACGGGTAATAATTGTGGTTTACTAACTGGTGGCTAACCGAAGTGGTAATAGCTTGTCATGATCCGACGGGTAACACGCTGGAAATAAGTTCGGATGTTCATAATCCCGTCAATCTGAAATGTCGTCAGAAATTTTGTGGGAATAATAATTTCTGACAAACAATTAAAGATCCGTTTGAGACATTTTACAAGTGCGATGATGTTTTTAAATACCATTTGAATCGTCACAATACTGTTTAGATCACACGTTTTATCTGTTTATCCGAAAACACGATTGTATTTTTACACTAAACGCAAGCCGTGCCCCACAGTCGACCCGCGTGCTGTATTTCAGGATATATTATTTATCCTAAAAGGCACAAGCTGCCCCAAACTCGTCCTAAGCCATGCTCAATATTTTGTCAAAAAAAAATATATTTTTTTTAAAAAACTGATGCCCGTTTAATACTTTTTTGACAATCTTTGTCATCCGAAATCAACAAAAAGCATGCATAGTACTAATTTATTAAATATAGTTTCTAAGATTTTTTTTTTTTGGATATTTTAGAGATGTAGATAAGTCATAATAAATTCTAGAAATTAGCAATGAGAAAAAATGATTAATTTTAAAAAGTTATTATCCATCAATTCTTTTTTCAATCAAATGATAGCATTTCAATGAGAAGAAAAAAATCATAGTGATAGTAAATGATGTTACCTATAATCGCAAAATAAGTTTTAAAATTTTTTGATATATAACTTAAGCTAAAAAATTAATGAAAAATGAAAAAAAAATGCAGCTTCAACATCAAGATATTCAAAATTATACTCTAAAAAAAAGCTAATTCTATAATGATTTTTTATAAAACATATATAAAAACAATTGGACCAACAATTCAAAGAAAATGTAAATTGAGGAGCAAAAAAATCTTCAAAATAATAATAATAAATTAAATATTAGAAAAAAGTAAAATCTACAAAAGAGAATAATGGGATGTATATGATTTTCTCTCACTTACAAGAAGTATTTGTAATGGAAATAAAGGATAAAAACTTGCAAATTTCTAACAAATTTCTAAATAATAATTTGCAAAAAATTGTTTTTACGCGTTGGCCATTAAAATCATTTGATAATCATATAACATTTTTTTAAGTATTTCTACAATATTTAAAAAGGATATAGTAGCAAAAGGTTATATGCTTGTGACAATGTGGTATTATGCATGCACATATAACACTACCTACGCATGCTTGTACGAGTTCACATCATCAATGATGGCATTGGTGACTTCGATAACCCTGAGCTTAAACAAATATATTTAACTTTTTTTCTTAACATTACATACTTAATTTTAACATTTTCATATCACAATGGAGCCTCTAGAGTCAGTATCAAAAGAACTCAATGATGCCAAAAATTATTTGATCCGAGTACGAAAAAGAAACTAGTGAAGTATTCTTAGAAACTTTGAGATGTTAATTATAGTGTCAAACCACTTACAGATCTTAAATATTTGTAGTCAATTTGAGCATCTTAAAGAGAGAAATCTAATCTGACTAAGGTCGATAAATTTTAATCTTATTAATGAATTCAAATATTGAAAGTATAATTTGAGATCAAATGGATAAATATGAGCAAACTAATGAAAGTTTTAGGACTAGCCAAAATCATCAAAATGACACTCTTAAAAACTGTAAATAGAGTTTCATTTTGCATATGATGTGCATGTTCGGGTATAAGAGAGGGATGACATGCTAACTACAACAATTAAACAATATTATCCAACCACTATTTTTTTCGTATAATTTTTTAGATAGTCATCGTCCATTCGTTGACATTCGACTAACATCACAATCATCTAATCGATATCACCTGAGTACTCTTATTTTATCCGATTCAAGAGAAGAGTAGACTTTTAGATCAATATAGTTGATTAATTCTTCTTGGGCTATGCGCGATAATTTTTGCCTTTGTTAATTTTTGGGCTTCACTCATTTCTCTTATAAATTTATGAGTGAGATTTCATTGCAAAGGTAGGACTTAAAATTCTTGTTCTAATACAATGAATTTTCTAATACATAACAATTGTTAATATAATATTAGTATATATTAAGATAGCTTCAATATTACCAATGTAATTTTGAGCACGATTTAAATAAATTGATTTAAAAATAAAAATGACAAGCCGAATGATTAGAAAATTTAAGTAAATATCATAAAATATGCTTGGTCATGTGTACCACTTGTAAATCCAATTCCTGCAAATGAAACAAATTATGCAACTACTGCTTTCATTATCCTCATTATCATATTAAACATCTGTATTAATTCATCATTTACCTTATCTTAATCATCAAGGATCAGCTCTCCGAATCCTAAACCTCCATGATTCTACATACAAAGCAGAGCAAAGTATTCTCTGATTGATAATCCTAAAATGCCAAATATTTCTTACCAATTTAAGTGAATTTAACTTAAATAATTGTTATGGTATAACTTATATACCATATAGGAACAGACGTTGGAATGAAATGGAGCGGAGCGGAGCAGAAAAATTTGTCCAAATCGGGAAGTTACGTTATGTAGGTTGAGGGTGCGGGGGTAACGCCCCGCGGTACGGTACAGAGATAATGCTGTAATTTATATTGTACTTAGGGTTTATTCCTGAGGTTATAAATAAGTCTGTTTGTAACCCCAGAAGACATCCTTGAATTCTGTAACACTTTTATGAATATTGAAAGGAATCGCCGCTCTGCTCCCGAGGATTTAGACATCTTTGCGGAATCTCGTTAAATCTCTTCTGGATTTGCGTTAATTCATGTTTTTTTTTTCGCCCTAATTTCTCAACAATAATATCAAACATAATATTGAATTTAACATCAATAAATTCACATTTATGGGATTTAGTAAATCCTAAGTGTAGCCAAACACCCCCTAAGTCCTCTTTGTAACCATAGCCATATCTCAAAAAGGAAAAATCATGTTACGCAGTGGAAATGCCCTCATGATCAGCAGCACTACTGATAAAAACTTTTACTTCTTATTGGATGTGCTAAAGAAGACGTGGACATGAGAGAATCACAGCTTTAAGGCCATGAAGAGCATAAGGGCTGTCAGGAACTTTGTCTAATTATTGGGTGTGGGACACTATCATACAACTGTGGTGTGCGGCTGTGATCGGAGAGCGCACACAGCTCTGCATGCGCTCTCCGCACCCAATAATCGCTCCAGGAACTTTACCCGGTCAGGCCATATCATATTTTTCAAAAATATTGGGGCTGCAATCTGTGTTATTGAAGGCATGGGAGCTGCAAGTGGGCCTGCTGGCTCCAGAGACAAAAGCTGTAGTAATGACTCCTGATGTTGGTGGTGGTGGTGGGGGCCTGGCAAACCATACATGTCTGTTACACGCAAGTAGGCTACTGATGAAGCTACAAAGATGAAGAGGAAAGTTGGTGTTTCCTTGGGAGAAATCAATCTCTTACCTTTTTTGAAGTTTATTTAAAAGGTCGGGAGGTGTTTTGTGTTTCGCCGAATGTGGTTGTGTGTGTGGCTGGATGAAGCTATAATTGATTGAAGGTTATTTCTTAATGGGTTATATCTTCTTAGAGAGAGAGCTAAACTACTATCTTAATAANCCGCCGAATGTGGTTGTGTGTGTGGCTGGATGAAGCCATAATTGATTGAAGGTTATTTCTTAATGGGTTATATCTTCTTAGAGAGAGAGCTAAACTACTATCTTAATAAATGTATAAGAGAATTTATTTTTGAAGAAATAATCTACTTATTCTTCTATCTTTTTATCACCAATCACTAATTTTAAATATTTTAAAGTTGCTCCACAAAACTTATAGATAAAGAAATTTTAATCTTATTGTGCTTGAAAAAAATAAGCTAGTAGAGCAAGCATTGATTTTCTTTGGTGTAGTGTTTTTCAACCTCACTTGTACAAATAACTAAGTAATAAGAATGTCAAATTTTTTATGTGAAAATTATGGGGGCATACCAAGTTGAATAATTTTAATTATTTGTAAAAGAAATTGTACAAGTGATAGCTTTTACTTTCATGTAATAAGAAAAAAAATTGAAATAAAATACCTCTTAGGAAATAAAAAAAGTTGATGGTAAAAAACTAAGGTATGGTGAATAATACATAAATTGTACATAGTATAGAATAGAATGTGATTGGAGCTAAGGTGTTCCCTAAAGTGGTTGCAAATATATTCTTTCTAACGATGTGGCTACAAATATGGNAATGTAATAAGAAAAAAATTGAAATAAAATACCTCTTAGGAAATCAAAAAAATTGATGGTAAAAAACTAATGTATGGTGAATTATACATTAATTGTACATAGTATAGAATAGCATGGTGATTGGAGCTAAGGTGTTCCCTAAAGTGGTTGCAAATATATTCTTTCTAACGATGTGGCTACAAATATGGTATAGGGGTGAGTATAATTGGAGTCTCAGACAAATGCTTTTTGAGAGAAACAACATTTGCAAGTACCCTATGAGAATATTTAATATATATCCTAAGGTTTTGACTAGATGAGTGTAAAAAACAAAACAAATTTGTTTAGCTTTAAATAATTGAGATTTTTTGGGAGGAAAAAATTTTAGAGATAGTTATAGTAAAATACAAAATGACTAAAAACACTTATGATTAAATAATTAACTTGCATTTTTATGTAACAAAAAGGAGGTTCGGAGATACAAATATTTTAAGAAAATGATTAACATTGAAAAAATGAATTTTATATTAATTCAGGGCACGAATAGCACATAGAAAGCCATCAAAATGTTTATTAATAAGTTATTTGTTGTGGTGAATTAATATCGTGGTTAAGTAAGCTTAAATCAAGAATATTAAAGCAATTTAGTATCTTATAGATAGCTCATTATTTGAGAAAACATAGATATCTTAACTTAAGGATGTTTGAAAAAATATGCTTTGCAATTACTGATCAAAAGCCATATTGGTGATGATCAAAGTTGTGATTGGCAACTTTATAGTATTAAAATACTCTTAATAATTTGAGAACTCCAAAAGTCATAAATTTAAAACTTAAAAAATGCTGTAAAGACAGTTTTTACAACAGTGGTAAAAGATGCTATTGAAGGTTAAATTTATATGGTCTATCAATTAATGATTACAACTCAATAGTAACATTAGGAGAGTTATCGAATGATGGACTTACCGTACAATAGTGAATACTTGTCAAAATTTAATATCTAGAACTATCTAGAACTTATAATAGAACAACGACAAGCTAGAGTAATTGAAGAATAAAATTTAATAGTGCATACTTGTCAAAATTTAATATCTAGAACTATCTAGAACTTATAATAGAACAACGTCCACCACGATAGAAGCACACTCCGCATGAGAAATCGATATTTGGGCCTCTGCCAAATATCGATTTTCTTATTTAATATATATATATATATATATANTGAGATTTTTGACGAGGGAAAAATTTTAGAGATAGTTATAGTAAAATACAAAATGA
The DNA here is from genome assembly GCA_002079205.1 of Phalaenopsis hybrid cultivar. Lineage (NCBI taxonomy): Eukaryota > Viridiplantae > Streptophyta > Magnoliopsida > Asparagales > Orchidaceae > Phalaenopsis > Phalaenopsis hybrid cultivar. The sequence goes on from JXCR01027340.1 coordinate 19,287, forward strand.
CTAAAAACACTTTTGATTAAATAATTAACTTGCATTTTTATGTCACAAAAAGGAGGTTCGGAGATACAAATATTTTTTAAAAAATGATTAACCTTGAAAAAATGAATTTTATATTAATTCAGGGCACGAATAGCACCTAGAAAGCCAACAAAAGGTTTATTAATAAGTTATTTGTTTTGGTGAACTAAGATCGTGGTTAAGTAAGCTTAAATCAAGAATATTAAAGCAATTTAGTATCTTATAGATAGCTCTTTATTTGAGAAAACATAGATATCTTAACTTAAGGATGTTGCAATTACGGATCAAAAGCCATATTGGTGATGATCAAAGTTGTGATTGGCAACTTTATAGTATTAAAATACTCTTAATAATTTGCTCCAAAAGTCATAAATTTCAAACTTAAAAAGTGATGAAAAGACAATTTTTACAACAATGGTAAAAGATGCTATTGAAAGTTAATTTTATATGGTCTATCAATTAATGATTACAACTCAATAGTAACACTAGGGGAGTTATCGAAGGATGGACTTACCGTACAATAGTGAATACTCGTCAAATTTTAATATCTAGAACTATCTAGAACTTATAATAGAACAAGAGAGTAATTGAAGAATAAAATTTATTGTATCATTTAACTATATTTCTTAAAAGAAGAGCTCGAGCTGTTATGGATCAACTTGCATCGTTATAATGGGTAAAATAAGCTATATGTATGAGGCAAGACTTCTAATGCTACTTAAGATAGCCCCCTAAGCGCCTTGAATGAGACTTTATGGGGGATCAATGTTCTATAACAAATGATTAAAAAATATGAGTTTGATTAGAGATAAATTTATCTCGCCAAACATTGGTATGTTTGCTTTCCATCATTAGTTGGTCTTGCACAAAGTTATCTAAGAAAGTTAAGTAGTATAATGGCCGTAAAATTTGAGATTATATAATTATAATCTTACCTTATAGGAGCAAGAATTGATTTAAGTATATGACATAAGGAAAAAAGAAGCATGAAGCTATTATAAAATCTATTATTGATATTCATGAAAAGCAATGTAGAATAGCGTTAAGAGCGTCAAAAGTAGGTATGAGCATTATAGGATAGAAAAAATATTTAAAATCGAGTAGCAACAAGATAAATCGTATATTCAAGCGAGCAGACAACTCCTTCACAAGATTCGCAAGCGAACCCTCGTCAAGTCCCTCAAAAGAGCCGATCGGCGTCACTGACAAGCTGGTCTCGCGTGCCCGCTGCTCTATGACCTCGGGGGTTTGTGCCCGTCCCGATGGTCCCACCAACCGAAGATCTATCACTTTAGAAGGGGCCGGGCGACTAATGA
>JXCR01027340.1:34579-49284 GCA_002079205.1 Phalaenopsis hybrid cultivar
TAATATATATATATATATATATATATATATATATATATAGACACACACACAGACACACACTTACATATATACTTGCATACGTACATACATATTGGTGAGTGTTATTTTTTTAAAAAATGATGCACGGATTTCAAGACAATCCAGTAGTCGACCAACTCACTTAAGTCGATCGATCAAGCTGCCTCTCTCGTCCACCTTACTTTAGTCGGCCGAAAAACATAGACATAAATGTCTGTATCGATCTCGAGAGATCACAATGGTAAAAATAAAAAAAGACTAAAATGTTTTTTTGCTTCTCTCTTCAAAGCATGTTAAAATATGTGATTTTTGTATATATTTTTCCTCTCATATCTTCTATAAATCGGAGGGTTTCATGATGTAAAATGGAACATTTTGGGGGGATCCAAATTGCAACACATATTTTTGATGAAATAAAAATGTTTCCTCCTGTTCTTTTTCTTCTCTTGCTCTTTATTTCTCCCTCTCACTCATCCTCTATTCCTCGGATAGGATCCACCAGAGGCTACAAAAATTTATAATAAATTAAAATTATTAATTAAGAAAAAAGAATAAAATATATTAAGCTATATAAAAAATAATCTTTTATTATAAATAATAAGATTTAACTCTCATTCATATTCTTAGTATCGTATGACTACATTATTAAGGTCGTCGGAACAGCTCATTATTGGTAAACAATCAGTGTTCGAATTGTTGAGTAAACGAGCCGAAATTATGCTCGATGTATAAAGAAGCCAAAAAAAAAAAAAAAAGTCATATAATAAGCCGAATACAGATCTAGCCTGTCCAGCCTCGTTTACACGCCTGTGAGGAAGCGTTGTTACAGTCCATCGGATTCACTCCACGCGGTCCGTTGCGGCGAGTCTGAATGACAAGTCGCTTTCCCGGGAACTTAGAACAAGTGACTTGACCACAAAGTGACCGGTTTCCATCGTCCGAATCACCCTGACGTGTCGCGTGTTGCCCATGTAATTGCACCCAGCAATCACCCAGTTCCAGCATAGAAATGACTCATTTTTCAACAAACAAAAGAAAAAAAAAAGAAAGAGAGGGAGAAATGGCTATGACATGAAATTGAACTGTAATCTCTGGGGAGTGACTGATACATTTTGATTGAGATGTAGGAATCTTTGTAAATATGATAGTGAATTAAATTTAGCATGGCATTATCTTGGAGGAAAATAAAATATTGAAAATTTTACATGCACATCACACAGTTCTTATGCATTTACATGTTTAACATCTACCGTTTGATAGTTAAATTTATAATCCTTTCATATTTTTGTGAGTCGGAATATTTATGACATTTGAGTGAGTATTTAACGTCTTAACATTATATAAAGATTCAACACACAGATAATGAAAAAACAACAAGAAAAAACACTACAACTTTTTAACCAGAAAAACTTTGGATTGAGTAAAAATCATGGGTCTTAGCCTTGTAAGAAAATTCTATTATTTAATTATTAGTACATAATTCAACTCTACTGTTGAATTTGAAAATATAGAACTCCTGCTTTAATAATTATAAATGTAAAATAATAGAACAGTTTTAATAATCGTTATCAGGCTACACAAATTCAATTTTTGACCATGATAGAGATATTGGGCCACAAATGTTGTAATTTTACGCCAATATGTGGTTGCATTCCTTTTTTGGGTTAACTGTTTTATATTAGAGACACAACTTATCGGTATATAATATAAGGAGAAAATTCCAACAGTTTGGAGAAAATTATAGTATAATGAATACACCGATTGTAAGAAGTTATCGATGGGAGCTAGATCTTCAATACGGTGTGTTCGAGATATGTCATTATATTGTATTCAAGATGCGTCGTTATATCATATTCATGGTGCTTCGTTATATCATAATCAAAGATGCATCGTTACACCGTACCAAATGTGTGTTTTTACACTATGTTTTGAATACTTCGATACATTACGTATGTTATGACCTCAGAATCAAATGATCTTATGCCTATTGGATTCCTTCCGTCAAGACGCTAGATTTTACAATAAGAAAATCAAATTTGGAGTTTATTTGATGCTCCATTTAGCTACCCAAAGCCTCCTATTGTGGTTTAATGGCTAAATCTGGGCTTGATCCAGCTCAGGTTAGACCAATTTTAGTATTATTGTGCTCATCTTAATGAGACACTTAGTGTGACTGTAAGATTGTCAAAATCAGAGCTCTCATTGATTTTTAATTTAAATTGGAATATTTTTATTTAAAAACATGCCTTGAGATTTGTGCTAAATTATGTAATTTCATAATGAGACGTGAATATTAAAAATTGATCTTTTCACTAATAATAAGTATATGAATGATATTTTTTATGTGATGTCAAACATTTTAGTCTTATGCATGTAAATATGAAATTTTAGTTGTTAAATATGTAAATATATAAGAATTTTGTGGCATGTATCTAAATGATCCTAAAATTTTTTGGCAATCAAAAGAATCTAAATGCCATCTTTGATATCAATTAATTTAAAGTGAAAAAAATCAGCAGGTGTGGGGGTTTCTTATGAGTGATCAATTAGTGGTGTATGGTGGAGAGAGCATGCACCTTTTGAGAAGGGATTTGGAATATAATAATATTTCTAATTAGAAGAGATTGAAAGAGTGAGTGCATGACCTTTAACCACCACACAAAAAAAGAGAGAAAAATAAAGGCTTACATTGATTTTTATTTATAGTCAATGTCCGCTATGCAACGGGGAAAAGTTTCACTCTAATCAGTAAAATAATATAATGCTTAGGATTCCTCCTTCAATGGCAATGATTAAGTCTACAAGATTGAATGAGAGTTGCAAAAGGTAAAAGTGTCATATTTTTGCGATTTGTTCTATATTTGTCATCCTCAATAAAGATCTAATGATGATTGTTTATATGGTGGATTATTAGATCACTATCATGAATGTACATGATTTAGAGGGAGCAAATTAAGAAAGGATATTCTTGAAGCTCAAATAATTTTGGCATTATATATGGGGATCTATTAGTTTGAGGGCATTAAGAATGCGAGAAAGTTAATTAAGAAGATTTGGCAAACTACTTGGCTTGCAAGAGATTCGCTCATCATCCAAACATAAATATAAACTGAGAATCACTTATGTTCCAATTTTAAGATCTCGTTCGATTCTCAACCAAATCACATAAGGTTTTTCCTACACCTTCAGCTAGATGAGACGAACTTATCTATAAGGCTAGGTGGATATGAATTGTTGAGTCTCTTCACAAAAGCCCAAACCGATGCAAATTTAGAAGTTTTGAGTGTATGCCTTAGTCCAAAATTTGAGGCCTCAATTGGATGGGTTAAGAAGCTTCGTCTTAGTGCCAAGCACCTCCTCCTTGCTTTGATTTGAGTGGTGGATGAGCCTAGGTATGAACTTGACCAAAAAGTGCTTGTTCTAGCACTTGGTTGAGGCCGCAGGAAGGGTGGATTTTGGTTGGGGAAGTAATTTAGGCTCTGTGGAATTTTTTGGAAGGTTTAAAATAGAGTTTTGGTGTGGTTGATTTTGAGGTCGAAAATGCCCTGAATTTTAGAGGCAAAAATAGGGTTTTGGGGATGGTGTGAAGGCTTGGATAATTACTATAGTTCCATCCAAAAATTTAGTCGCATGTTTAGTAATGTATGACTATTATTTGTGTGGTAAAAATATTTATGACTAAATACAACTAGTTAATTACTCTTTTTTGTAGAAAAAATTATGATTGAAAAATTTTTACTCATGCCATCAATAGTCACACATTTGANTGGATGGTGTGAAGGCTTGGGTAATTACTATAGTTCCAACCAAAAATTTAGTCGCAAGTTTAGTAACGTGAGACTATTATTTGTGTGGTAAAAATATTTATGACTAAATACAACTAGTGAATTACTCTTTTTTGTAGAAAAAATTATGATTGAAAAATTTTTACTCATGCCATCAATAGTCACACATTTGAAAAACATGTGACAAGTGATTTTCTTTTAGTTATGATTAAAGGATTAAATACAACTAGTTTTAATATAGTCATATGATAGAAAAAAATTAATTACTATAAAATTAAACTTATGGGAGATAAGTTAGAAATAAAATGTTGTGAATATATATGATTATTAGGATTAAATCACATGCAACACTTTGAAGTGTATTGAATATATATATATGGTCTCAAAGTGTTAGAGTTTTGGTTTTAATCACCCTAGTTTTAGTTTGACATTAAACATCAATGAAAGTGCTATTCATTTCTATTATTTTTGTTCATTTCATTCAATTTTATTTAATATTATTTTGTTAATTCTTGTTCATTTGTATATCTACCGCCTAAACTCCCATATTTACATGCATATCAATCAATTTGTAAACCTCACAATAGAAATATTAACATCATTAACTTTTTACAAGTGAAAAATGTCTTCTCATGCATAGTTTTGTGACAACAAGATATTAAAAATTGTTAGATTTCTAAATGCATTAAGATTGTTTGGTATGCATTAATGAAATTTATCGTATATTTTCTTATAGTATGGCTGGAAGCTGCTAAAGAGCGACAATTATTCTCTATTCCATAGAATTGAATGTAGATAAATGAAACCCAATTGTTTTTCTAAGTGTTTAAACAAGTTCTAGAGAAATTATGTTGCATAGATTTAATTTTTTTATGTTATTGTTTTTCTGGCAGTTAAATCCAAAAGTTAAATAGCATGATCTTAAATCATTTAATTAAAAACAATATGGCTTTAGTTCAAAATTACTACAACTTATTAGTCACACCCTCCTAATTAAGAGTCTATTTGGGGCGGCTGTATTTGTTTGAAGAAGAAATTGTGAAGCTGTTCCAAAAGAAAACTGATGTTCAAAAAATTTTATGGCTGTTATATTTTTTTTTTCAAAAAATAAACCGTCACTTTCTGGCAGGCACTGAACTTTGACTCCATTTAGGTGTGCTTCTTCTTTCATAAAAGTTTCTTTAATTTTAGATAAAACAACGGAATAAAATTATGGTTGTAAAAGCTGATATGGCCAATATTGTTGTTTGAATAGAAAGTTTTTTATTTTATTTTTAAAATTTTTAACACTATTAATTGATATAAAAAAACTATTATATCCCCTATTTTTAAAAAATATTATCATCATTTTTATAACTAATTTTAATTAAAAACCTTACATAAGTTGAGAAATTCAGACTATCTCGTGTTTAACAAAGGATTAGAGACAAACATTACAAACTTATAATCTTATAAAACTAATTAAGTGTTCGTTGTCCTACTACTCCACACTTCGAAAAAAATATTACATTCAGACTCCGGATGCATTCGGAGTCCAATGGTAGGGCGACACATGTCAAGTGGGCCCCATAGCTTTTAACACCGATCAATACCAGTGTATTGTGGTGAGGCCCACTTGACACGTTGGTGCCCCGCCATTAGACTTCTGACGCAAATTACATCCGGAATCCGGATGTAATATTCCAGACGTAATATTTTCTCCGCACTTCGACAAGGACGTCCATAACCTCTCATCATGTGTCTTAATGCTTTTTTGGAAAGATTTACATCGTCTATTGATACTACTAGTTCAAGAATTTTTGGGTCACATGTTTCCTACAGTAAGCTTGAACTGAACTCCGGCACCACCATTCCTACCAACTTTGCCACTCCACTTTCCTTGCCATCGGTCTTTGCAATAACAAGTTTTTCCACCCTGCTTTTTAAAAAATTACAGCGAAAAACTATATTTTCTCACTATGGTCTTATTTTTTCAAAAATAAATATTTATTATAATAGCTACCACAACTTTTTGAACAACTTATTTTTCAACAATCTCACACATGCTTCTTCAAACGAGTGTAAGTATCCCATACAGACCCTAAGTGAGAGTAAATTTTTACGTGAATATAAGACTAATATTAATTAGTATCTGAACGCACTACAGCACAACACGTGCACCTTACGATGGATTTCTAATCAACATGTCCCGCAGACCATATCAAGACAAAATAATCCAGGTTAGATTGCATAGGTGGCCACCAAGAAAAGGCATCAAACAAACTTATTTAATCAAAATAAAAAAAAGATAAACCAAAATAGATAACCTTATCCTTCTTTATATCGTAATTAATATGCATGAATTAAGTGATAAGGTGTCTAATCCAAGGAACTGACTGTCATTTGTCCTTAATCTCAGTATTAAAAGTAATTATTTATCAAATAAAGCACTATTTCCACTGCACTTATCACACTTTCATGAGGATAAAGTGATAGGCTTTTGGTGGCCATGTCGGCATGGTGCACTAGACCTATGGCCCCTGCGACACAGAGATTTGGAGCAAAAGTATCTACGCCGTGCATGGTCCCTTTGCGCTTATAAAAAATCTATATTGTAGCTTTACGTTTAATTTATAAGATTAAATAATGTGCATAATTAAGAAGCAAGCTAAATGACAAAAACAATGACTTCAATACTAGGGGTGCATGAACTTCAAAGATCACGAGTTGTACTTATTCAATGATATAAAAAGTAACTATGAGCTGAGATTTCATATTTGATGAAAAAGATAAATTGGATTATGGTTAAAGAAAATGGCCAACCATATTGAATCAAAGGTTTATGGAATGATTAGTTTAACTACTCACTATACCGACCATCTAAATAATAATAATTGGTGATGGAGAAAATCACTACTATATTTATTTTGTGAGTTAAATAATGAATAGTGTGAAAAAGACTAGGATTACCATGAGGCAACTAAGATGCATCCTTAAGAAGATCTTTTTTTTTGTCGTTTTTGCAAAATGTGAGTTGGTGAACTTCTAAGAATTTATGCAAGGGAAAAAGAATAGAGATATGCAATGGATGAATATATTAGAATTTGATAAATTTTTGAAGTGATTACTATAAAGTAGGCTTTGATGCTTAAGAAGAAAGATATTGAAATATACGAACAGATATTTGTTTCTATTGACGGCTCAAAATAATTAGTAGTTGTATGATGCATCAAAGGTATGCAAAGTTCACATTCTCTTAACTAGATGCATTGAAGAAGAAATCTCTCTACGAGCTGAAATAAGGGCGAAAAGTATGAAATAGATGCGATGGACAAGTATTTCTAAAGAGTGGCTTAAGTGACCTTATAAACACTCTTGGTCATTATATTACAATCTATGTTTGAGATATATGTTCTTATTGCCTATATTTTGATGATTCGATCATCATGGGGGTAATCCAATTATATTTAATGAAACTTTAAGAAAATTGCATTGGAGTTAACAATATTAATGTTGTGTAAATTGCGTATTTTTTTAAAATTAAATTTATGCAAAAGAATATTGAATTTTCACTACACAAGAACATTATGCAAAAGGAGTTTCTCATTAACTTCAAGATTCATAATTATATTCAGATAAGCGTGCACATCGATGTAATGTGCAGTTAAAGTTCAAGGCATGCAGAAGAAAGTATAAAGCCCAGCACTTTGTCGCAGGCCTCACTAATTAATGTTACATGAACATACTAACAACTGCTCGTTAATTTCATGATCATAAGGACAACATTTCACCATCTCATAAGTACCAATGACCTGTGTGAGAGGATATATACAAGGCCCAAAATCTTCCTTGCCCCCAACTATTTTTAATATCAGACATAAAGAGATTAATTATACTGTTTACTTCACTGCTTCACAAGCGAAGGCACGTATGTACCTATATATATATATATATATATNACACACATCAACTAAAAAAAAATTACTATAGTAATTTTGAATTGTGTACTACTTTTATTGACAGTGTGATTAAATATTATATATTGTATATTTTTAAGTAATTCAATTATTTTTTTATCGATATTTTTCTTAGTCATTGCTAATACTTTATAAAAAGTATGACCATTATGTTATAAAAGTGTGATCAATTTAGTCACATTGGCCACCAATCATAATGAGTCATTTAAAAGTATGATTAAAATATCAATATGTAGCTATCTGCAGACGTTTTTTTCTTAATTTGCTTTTAAATAAACTGTCCCTATACATAACATTTATTCAAAGTTTAAATAAGAAATTACGATAAAAACTTACACGGGGCTAATTACAATGTTTGCAATTAAAAATAAATCGGTAGCGACGCTATAAATATGACTGTAAAACAAGTGCATGAATAAAAGATTTTCTGCTAGAGCCCACAATATCTTCAAAAACAATGGGATGAGTAAAATAGTTATAATCTTCTTCTAAAATTAGACTGCACAGATTACAATCATCACAGATATCAACAATCTTCTTTTAAAATAAGGCTATGCAATGCAAATAATGAGACTCCATATATATATGAGCCCACATGTTCAGAATAAGCTTCGTATAAGGTATCCGGTGGTCGAGAAAGGCAGAGAAGAATAGAATAAAGCTCAGCAAGCCTCGTGCTTGCTCCCATGCGTTAGGTACTGGAATATTCATCGTATCAGAAATGCTTATTAACCAACTGCAACCCTAAAGAACGAAAGAAAAGTTGACGGGCATAATGCATGAGATGCTAGCTAATTGCGTAATAAACTTAATGTCAAGTAAAATGGCGAGGAGAAACGTAGTCATGCATCTACCCGCCTAATTCACTTTCCGGGAGTTAATGTAGTTGTCACATGGACTACCTAAAACCCTAAACCCTTAAAAAATATTAGGTCAGGAGTGTCAGGACAACATACGTGATACGGCGGGGTGGAGAGAGAGATCAGAACTCTGCAGTATCACATTTGTTGTCCGGACTCAAATCCAGACGTAATATTTTCTTCTAAACCCTAAACCAACTCTTAGCTCTCAAAGTGTCAAATTGATCGACCGAAAAATCTGACCCCAGAACAATCTATATATTATTGACATGCAATCAAATATGTAGGAATTTGAACTGCCCTTCTAACTGATTCTTCTTAGCATATAAAGTTGGGAGCATAAGGAAGCTCAGAATTCTCTCAATTTGATTTTTCAGGACAGTATAAGAATAAATCGTTTTACGTTAATGCAAAAGGAGTTTTAAGTTGGCCGTTTTACTTGAGTACTTTAAGACAAATCGCACGTTTCACTATTATGAATTTAAGCTAAAATCACATTATTTCCTACCTAAAATTTGAACAAACTTAAATTTTTGTCTTATTTTTCTCAAGTTTTGCGGCTAAATTTAACATCATGAATCACATTTTCTATCTTATAGTTATAGTCTTTCTTAAAATAAGTTTGATGATTAATAAAGTGAGTAAATGAGTTCTTACTTACAATTTTATGATCCCCTAAGTATGCGTATAAATCGTGAGATCATCAATGGAGTAATTAATGGGAAAAACCAAAGTCTATTTAATTCTTATTAGACCTTATCGATAATGAAACCAAATGTGAACTTTAGAAATACTGAGCTGCGTACGTTCGCATTATTTTGAAAGTTGAGCGCTATAAGTTATTTAAGAAGTTAGTAAAGGTACAATAATTTAGCCATAATTCTTTGTATTTTAAATTAAAAGTTTGACTAATACTAATATGATTAAGAAAATTTTGTGGCTGATTAAGGGTAGTTATTTAACCACAAAATAATTTATAGGAAATCATAACTAAATCTTTAATCACAATCAGTAATGATAACTACTCTTCAGAAAGTGTGACTGAGACATCAATGATCTGGGCGAATAAGATGTTTTAAGAACCTGTCCCCGCTTAAATGGTTTGTATGGAGGTAAATTACAGTTGGGCTATCATGGCTGAGAACAAATGGCTTATGGGCTTTGATGGTCTCTCTATTACTACTACTAGCAGGCTTTTCCGCTTGGTCTTCTACAGTGGAATAGTGATGCCACTATTGGGTCTTTGTGCTATTGTGCTAAGGTGTGTAATACAATAATTAATTATAGGAAAAAACAAAAACTATGTTCATTTTTTCTTGGAAAAATATGTTCTAAGAAATTCCATTTCTATTTAATCCCAGGTTCAACTCTGTCCCGAGAAACTAAATAATAAATAAATAAATGCTAGAAGCAATCAATTTTATTGCATCTTAGCGAATATTCTTCTTTTCTTCACTGTCATCCCTAAACCTGTCAATGGCATCCCAATTAGCATTGTGATGCTATGAGCTCTAAGTGCATTTCTATGCATTATAATTGAGTCTTCTTCTCTCAAACCCTCTCATGGTTATGAATATTTATGCGGACAAAATTACAGCTACATTTTTTATATATATGCCCCGTCACCTCTCCAACAACAACAATGTGGCTTCCCTAAACTCCAGTCTACCTCCATTAAAACTTGATCATGCTCATAAGGTTATAGTTGTCAATTCGATTCTAGTAAGATTTAGAACAAGAAAAAAGTGTAGATACTTCAAATGAAGTGTTATTGCAATTTTACATTCTAAAAAATATAATAATAGAGAAGAAGAATTATAAAAAGAGAAGAGGAGATAGGTTTAAAAGGTCAAGTTGGGAGCCAATAGGTACCTAATGAGATAACACTCCAATTTTTAGGACATATTTGAAATTCTATCTATTGATAGATTTTCAAAAGGTTTAGCTCATTCTTGTAATTATTAAGTGTAAATGTAGATGCAAATAACTTTAGCTACCCTAAAAGATGGATTAAGCTTTTATAGCATTTTTATCTATCATCTTGACCTTATCTATTAGCATGTAGTCATCACAACTTAATAGAGCTCATCGTGGACCACCACTCAAAGAATAGTCATTTATAATAAACATTTAAACTTGCTCTCTAAAAAAAGGGCTATCAAAAAAGCTTATAATTCATGAATTATTTATGTTTAACTCAATAAGGAACTCATGTTTGAATCATCTATACAATAAATATGTCAAACAAGAGCATATATTTTGAGTTCAATTTTTTGAAAGTGCCAAACACAAGGTCAAGTCCTTTATTCAATAGTGTTCAACTCGTTAATTAATCATGTAAAGTATATCCCCACATACAAACATTTTAATTAAACATTAAACTATTAGTAAATTATATTTTATTATCCATTACAATTGGATTCTAATCCAATAGCTATGAGCACTTTATTCGCAGTTTTGAAATTGGGTTGCTTGCTATTCATGCCATAAATTTGAAATTAGAAATCTTGACATCTAAGTCACTTAGTCTTTTATTCTCTTACTGCTCTTCATCTCTCATGACCATCTTTTAGCCTAGCATGCCCGCAACTCTTATCATCATAATTACAAGCTTATTTTCACTTGGGCTCATTTTGGCTTTCATAATTGGCTACTAAAAATTGACTTGTTTAGTAATTTTGCTCTATGTTGAAAGCCATATTATCTTAACAAGCTTTGTCAGTGTTATTTGGCTTCCTTATTGATGAGATGTAACATGTATTTGAATATTTCATGAAATATAAGAAGCCGAAGATATTATCACTAGCTGTTAAGATGTGTTGTTTAGGTCTATCACTTTGCATTTTTTCTTTTTTCCTTCAATATCAATGTTAGATATACATATATGACATTTTTGTGGTGTTTTGTTAAGATGTGAAATTTCTTTTATTTTTTTTTTTTATTTTTTGTTATTTTTCATGTGCATATCTCAGATATATATATATATATATATATATATATATATATATATANAGGCCGGTGATATTATCGGTTGCTATTAAGGTGTGTTTTTTAGGTCCATCACTTTTCATTTTATTTTTTCCCTTCTATATCAATATTAGATGTACATATATGACATTGTTGTGGTGTTGTTGTTAAGATGTGAAATTTATTTAATTTTTTTTATTTTNATGATATTATCGGTTGCTATTAAGGTGTGTTTTTTAGGTCCATCACTTTGCATTTTATTTTTTCCCTTCTATATCAATGTTAGATGTACATATATGACATTGTTGTGGTGTTGTTGTTAAGATGTGAAATTTATTTAATTTTTTTTAATTCTTTGTTATTTTTTGTGCATATCTCAGATATATATATTTGTACACGTATTATTTGTCGATCATAATTCAATCTCTCAATTGGCTGCATATCTATGACAGTTAGGGCACTCATAAGTTCTTTTGAGATAATTTATTTGCAATTAAAAATAAAAATTTATTCTCATTTTTACAAAAATTATAATTCAAATGGGCAGTCACATATCTCATCTCACTTGTACCAATATTGGCTATCACAATCCAAAATTTGAAGCAAAAATATTTATAATGAAAATTTTAAAATAGTATGACTAGAATATACATAAACGTATTTGTAAATATATTCGATCGAACTTTATAGCCGCGTCGGTATTCGAAACCCTTTTTTTAAAAATAAAATTTCATTCACAAATCCAAATGCACGGAACTCGTACATGCAAGGCCTTGAATTTATAACATCTTAGTTGAAAGACAAAACTGCAAATCACTAGGCCAAAGTGACTTAAATGATCTTCAAATCCCTTAAATTTATTTTGGAACCTCAACTTATGTGATAGCGCACAAGTGGTGTAGGTAGGGCCAATATGTAAGAAATGTGAAAGGCAACATTAATGTTTCTATTGGTTTCAAATATACACATATTTCACGTTTTATTTATGTTTTAACCATGACATTTATGATGTTCACATTCACTAAGGGTGGATGGAACTAGGGTTGTAAACGAGTCGAGCTTGAGCGAGCTCAGGCTTGGCTCATGTTCCGCTCGTTCGAAGTAGCTCCTGTTCGAAATCGGCTCGTGTTCGAAATCGGCTCGTGAACAGTGTGTTCGTGTTCGACTTGATTTAAATATTCGTGTTCGGCTTGATTTAAATATTCGTGTTCGTGTTCGGCTCGTGTTCGGCTCGAAATTGGCTCGTTAAANACCTTTTCATCTATCATCCTAACTTTATCTATTAGCATTTAGTTATCACAACTTCATAGAACTCATCCTGGACCACCACTCAAAGAATAGTCATTTATAATACATGTTTAAACTTGCTCTCTTAAAAACGGGCTATCAAAAAAGCTTGTAATTCATGAATTATTTATGTTTTACTCACTAAGGAACTCATGTTTGAATCATCTATACAATAAGTATGGCAAACATGAACATATATTTTGAGTTCAATTTTTTGAATGAGCCAAACACAAGATCAAGTCCTCTATTCAATAGTGTTCAACTCGTTAATTAATCATGTAATGTAGATCCCCACATACAAACATTTTAATTAGACATTAAACTTTTAGTAAATAATATTTTACTATCTATTACAATTGAATTCTACGAGAACTTTATTCGGAGTTTTCAAATTGGGTTGCTTGCTACTCATGCCATAAATTTGAAATTAGAAATCTTGACATCTAAGCCACTTAGTCTTTTATTATCTTACTGCTCTTCATCTCTCTTGACCATCTTTTAGCCTAGCACGAGTCCCGCAACTCTTATCATCATAATTACAAGCTTATTTTCACTTGGGGCTCATTTTGGCTTTGCAAAATTGCTACTAAATTTGACTTGTTTAGTAATTTAGCTCTATGTTGAAAGCCAAATTATCTTGACTAGCTTTGTCAGTCTTATTTGGCTTCCTTATTGATGAGATGTAACATATTTTGAAGATTTCATTAAATATAAGAGGCCGGTGATATTATCGGTTGCTATTAAGGTGTGTTTTTTAGGTCCATCACTTTTCATTTTATTTTTTCCCTTCTATATCAATATTAGATGTACATATATGACATTGTTGTGGTGTTGTTGTTAAGATGTGAAATTTATTTAATTTTTTTTATTTTTTGTTATTTTTTGTGCATATCTCAAATATATATATTTGTACACGTATTATTTGTCGATCATAATTCAATCTCTCAATTGGCTGCATATCTATGACAGTTAGGGCACTCATAAGTTCTTTTGAGATAATTTATTTGCAATTAAAAATAAAAATTTATTCTCATTTTTACAAAAATTATAATTCAAATGGGCAGTCACATATCTCATCTCACTTGTACCAATATTGGCTATCACAATCCAAAATTTGAAGCAAAAATATTTATAATGAAAATTTTAAAATAGTATGACTAGAATATACATAAACGTATTTGTAAATATATTCGATCGAACTTTATAGCCGCGTCGGTATTCGAAACCCTTTTTTTAAAAATAAAATTTCATTCACAAATCCAAATGCACGGAACTCGTACATGCAAGGCCTTGAATTTATAACATCTTAGTTGAAAGACAAAACTGCAAATCACTAGGCCAAAGTGACTTAAATGATCTTCAAATCCCTTAAATTTATTTTGGAACCTCAACTTATGTGATAGCGCACAAGTGGTGTAGGTAGGGCCAATATGTAAGAAATGTGAAAGGCAACATTAATGTTTCTATTGGTTTCAAATATACACATATTTCACGTTTTATTTATGTTTTAACCATGACATTTATGATGTTCACATTCACTAAGGGTGGATGGAACTAGGGTTGTAAACGAGTCGAGCTTGAGCGAGCTCAGGCTTGGCTCATGTTCCGCTCGTTCGAAGTAGCTCCTGTTCGAAATCGGCTCGTGTTCGAAATCGGCTCGTGAACAGTGTGTTCGTGTTCGACTTGATTTAAATATTCGTGTTCGGCTTGATTTAAATATTCGTGTTCGTGTTCGGCTCGTGTTCGGCTCGAAATTGGCTCGTTAAACTAAAATTGAGAAAAATAAATATAAAGTGTGGGATTCGAACCTGGATCAAATATATACAAAAGAA
>JXCR01027345.1:0-10940 GCA_002079205.1 Phalaenopsis hybrid cultivar
CTGAGGTTGATTGTAATAGAAATTAGAATGCTAAGAATGGCATGAGATAGTAATTGATATGATGGATTGAGATATGATTATCTGAGAATGATTGTAAAGGTAGCTGTCATGGAAGATTATGTAGTGGAAAATAAACTTCAATGATTTTTGGTTCATGCGTGTTGGGCGGTAGCAAATCGTTACATGTGTTTGCCAAGGAAAGCTTAATTAATGAGCTTTACCTAAAAGCTCGATGAATTACATTTATGGCAAGTGAATACCATAGTTTTGTCTTAATTTTCAATAATGTTTATTTTGTTTAACGTATCCATCTATCTTGTGTAGGTGGATAACAAATCAGAAGCAAAAATCAATTGACTTAATAATTTTATGTTCAAACAATATTCATAGCCACATATCATGCTAATGGATCTTCATTTAAAATGTTTCCATGCTTTGAGTTTTACTTAGGTTCTCGAGTAAACTTTCATTTTTTAAAATTGTCATGTAATGTGCTTAGCTTTTTTGTGAGTTTTTTTTGCTGGAAGTTTTTAATTCTTTTTGGTACTGAAAATATCTCTTTTGTTTTAACAAATTTACTTGATCGCTTATGTTGAAGGTATTTTTCTCATTTGCAGGATGGATGATTTTATAATTGAAGCTATAACATGTCTGAAAGAGCCCAAGGGTTCCAACAAGACATCTATAGCCATGTATATAGAGGTATAAGTCCTTTCTTTAAGTTATTTTATTCTTTTTTTTATTTTTTGCGCTACTTATTTTATTTTGTTTATATATTTATTTGGCTGAATGCTTACATGCTTACATGTCTTTATCAAAGTCTTTAATTTGCCATATGGACCTCTAAAGAGCTTTTGAAATGCTTTATGCTTGGCTTATGTTGATCTTCAAGTTTTATGTGGTCTAACTTAGAACCTATTATTGTCATCTAAGTAAATTAAATGCAATTTATTGTAATTTCTTAGAGCTATTTGATTGTTGATAAAATAAATGTAATGGTTTAGTATGAAATGTTGAGTATGATATTTTAACTAAAATGTATTGGTAAGATTATCGTCTCAATACCTTATATAAAATCTTATTAATGCAAACAAATTTTTCTTGCTCAAAATGCAAAAAGCAACAATAGATAATATCCATAGCATTCAATCATTGTTATTATAAATCAACCACAAAAAGAAAACAAAGTATTTTAACAATGAAAACTTCTAGGAGTAAATGTAAAGTTCCGATGGCTTTAACATGATAAAAATATAAGTTCATAACTCAGTTAATTTATTTTTAAATTTTGAGATATAGCACAATAGAAAAAGGTGGTTCAAAAATTTTAGCCATAAGTCCTACATGCTTTAAAATTAAACATGATATCAGAGCCTAAAGCCTACTTCCTTGCTGGCTGCCAAAACCCCTGTAGGTTGCAGACTCTCCGCAACAACTAGAACTATTCCCTGCAGGCAATCTTTATTTGCGGTAGCATGGACTCTGTCATGCAGGCAATCCTTCTTTGCAGCACCTGAAATTTCAGTCGCAGAAACTCCTCCAATAGTCGCTGGAACCACTGCAAGCTGCCGGAAATCTCCTCTTTCCTGTAGATAGTGCTCTTCTCTGTTGTCGATACTCTTTTTGCAGGTTGTTGTTACTCTTCATAATCTCTCCCTGCAGATCATAAGCTCCCCTGTTGTTCTTCCTCTGGTCTGGGCTGCCAGAAGTCATCCCTGCCCCTGAAATTTATCTGCTGCGGGTCCTTGTCTGCCGGAACTCCTCCTTGCTGTTGGAATTTTCCTGCAACAGGCTCTTCTCTGTATTCCTCTGCCTTTGGATCTCTTCTATCTCAGGAATTGGATAAGGCGAGAGTGAGAATCATGGAAACTAAACTTCTTCCATCTCACCGTGAAGCCTTTGCTAAATCAAAAGAGAAGGGAGCAGGAAGAAGCTGTTGCTGAGAAAAAATGAGAGTTCACAAAGCACTGAAAGTTCAGCTCCGCACATCCATTATTCTTCCTATGGTTTAAAGGTCAAAAAAAGCTGTCCCACATTTGATAACTGCCAGAGTCAATGATTAATGTTGGAAACTCTACGGAAAGCTAGCCGACCGAAAACCTGGGCAAGGATTAAGAGAAAAAGGCAAATTCGGCTACCATATCCGAAGGATCGAAAGAACAATTCACCAAGGAACAACTTGAAGCACTGAAGAAATTCCTTGGACGTAATTCAGAGCAGCACACCAACCTCATGACACACCAAGTTAGCATATCATTCTTCTATCTTACCAGTAATGAAAAATTCAGAACTTGGATTATAGATTGTGGAGTCTTGATCACATGACCAGACATCAATGCCCTAGTCAACTATCAAAATGCTTATATATTTGGATTGGTAAGACTTGTAGACATATTCCACATAAACATTATTGGGAAAGGAGATGTGGAGCTCTCTCAGGATATTACTCTTTTCTCTGGTCTACATGTTTCACAATTGGGCTATAATTTAATTTCAATCAGTAAGTTTACTCATGATATGAAATATATAAATAAATTCCTTACAAGCTTTTATGAATTTCGGATGATGGAATCGAGGAAGGTGATTGACGGTGTTGAAATGCATCAAGACTTATACTTACGGAAAATTTCTCTCTAAACTCAACTTATCCTATCGTCATATATCCCTCAAATTTCTAAGTATTTTGAGTTATTGTCTGTCGAAAAACCGATCATGTTTTGACATTGTCGTCTAGGTCATTCTAGTACAATTATTTTGCTAAGTTATATCCACATTTATTTTTCAATAAATAAACATAATTTTTTTCAATGTAAAACTTGTCAGCTTGCTAAACACACTAGAAATAGTTATTCCATGATTCAATATAAATACTCATATTCTTTTTTCATTACTACAATGATATTTTGGGACCTTCAAAAGTGAAAATTCTGAGTGGGGCTAGATGCTTTGTCTCATTTATTGACAATCATACTAGAACTATTTGAGTATTCCTAATAAAAGAAAAATCTGAAAAAACCCAAATCTTTCAAACCTTCCATGAGATGATTCAAACACTTTAAATGTAAAATTCATATTCTCAAAATTGGTGATGCAAGGAAATATTTTAACTTCATATATCCCACAATAAAATGAGATAGTTGAGAGAAAGAACATGCATTTATTTGTGGTATCCCGTTCAGTTATGATTTCTCATCAAATTCTAAAATATTTTTTGGGGGAAGTAGTTCTAATTGTAACAAATCTTATTAATCGAATGTCTAGCCTAGTACTTAACTTC
Source organism: Phalaenopsis hybrid cultivar (assembly GCA_002079205.1). NCBI lineage: Eukaryota > Viridiplantae > Streptophyta > Magnoliopsida > Asparagales > Orchidaceae > Phalaenopsis > Phalaenopsis hybrid cultivar. Next base: position 3,278 of record JXCR01027345.1, read on the forward strand.
AAAACACTACTTCATGTTTTGATGGTTACCTATCCACATATCCAAGCTTTCCCGCCTACTATACCACTTAAAATATTTGGGTGTGTATCCTTTATTCACATTCATTCTCTAACTCACACCAAACTTGACTCTAAATCTATCAAGTATATTTTTTTGGGCATGCCTTCAACAAGAAGGCGTATAAGTGTTACTCTCTTATTATCAGAACATACTACAACTCCATGGATGTCATTCTTTTAAAAACCAATCATACTATCTCAAATATAGTATTTCGGGGGTGAGGGCAAATAAGCATCGATTTTGGGATGCACTAGATGACACTTAGCAAACCCATCTACTTCTCTTTCATTTGACTCTCCTACTCTTTTTGAGAATATCCAACTAATCCAATCTGAAGTCCACAACAAAAAACTCTGTGTACACTAGGAGGAAGAAAAATTTTAAGCAGATAGAAGACAACTTACAGAAACATAATTGCTTCGACCAAAACCCGAATCCGCATTTACTTGAATGTTTGGGTGAGGAAAACTAGTACTTGTGAGTTATCCCCTTCATTCATCTTCTGGTGTTGATGACAAAGAAAGTTATGCAAGATACCCAATTCAGGAGTATGCATCCTATGAAAAGTCATCATCAGCTTATAAAATATTTATATCTAATCTTGATAATGTGCAGATTCCAATGAAGCTTTTGAAAATAAAAATTGGAGTAAAACTGTGGAAGAAGAAATTCGAGCATTAAAGTATAATGACACATGAACTCTTAATATATTTACTAAGGATAAGAAGTCAGTTGAATGCAAATGAGTGTTCAACATAAAATATAAATTTGATGGGAGTGTTGACAGATTCAAAGCCATATTTGTTGTTAAAGGTTTCACACAAACTTATGGAATTTAGTATCAGGAGACATTCGCACCAGTTGCCAAATTGAATACTATCAAAGTTCTTTTTTCAGTAGCAGTTAACGAGGAATAATGACTACTTCAACTTGACATAGAAAATACTTTCTTAAATGGGGATCTGGAAAAAGATGGTACATGGCGCACTATTAGGATTTGAGAATGATTTTAATAAACACTTTGTATGCAAACTCAAAAAGTCTATCCATGAGTTTAAATTATCACCAAGATGATGGTTTGAAAGATTTGTTAAAACTATGAAATCCAATGGATATTTTCAATGTCAAGCTGATCACACATTGTTCATAAAACGCACTCAAAGAGATAAAGTTATTGCACTGATTGTATATGTAGATTATATGATTCTTACTGGTGATGCAACAACAAAAACAAAATCAACAAGCCTTTATCCCACTAAAGGGAGGTCCGCTACATGAATGTTTTTTTTTTAATTGTCCTATTGAGTGTCTTATTTTCATTTTGCTATAATAAATTAAGATCATTTTTTATACAATATTCTCAAGTCTCTTTAGGTCTACCTCTACCTTTTTTAACATAAGTTAAACCTAATGCATCTACTCTCCTAATCAGATCATTAGTTGGTCGACATTTAATGTAACCAAGCCATCTAAAACGACTCTCTCTAATCTTGTCTACCGCAAGAGCTACACTCCTTTTCATGGATACATTGTCTCGCATCCTATCTCTAAGTGTCAAGCCACTCATCCACTTAAGCATTCTCATCTCAACAACACTTAACTTGGTTTTATGCTTCTCTTCTAAAGGCCAACACTTAACTCACCACCATCTTATAAAATTTTTTATAAGTCTAAGCAGTTGTAGTCTATCACACAATAGACCTGATGCTTTCCTCTATTGCAACCATCCAACTTGAATTATACTAACAGCATCCCCATCTATGCCACCATCACGTTGAACAATAGACCAAAGATATTTAAAACATTTACTTCTTTTAATGATTTGATCATTCATTATTACAACTCTACTACTGGATATACTACTGCTAAAACGACATTTCATATATTATGTTTTAGATCTACTCAAACGAAAATCTTTAGTTCTAATGTTGACCTCCATAATTTAAGTTTTTCTTGAACTCTTTTTCTAGCCTTATCCATAAGAAGGATATCATCATCGAAAGGCATACACCAAGGCACATCCTTCTTTAAATGTCCAGTAAGAGCATCCAAAACTAAAGCAAAAACATACTGGTTTAAAGCCGATCCCTGATGTAATACAATTGAAATAGGAAAATATTTGGTCAATCCTCCTTTTCGAACACAATTAACATATCTAGTATACATATTTTTAATGACTTGAATATAAGTCACATCAACACCTTTCCCAAAGAACTTCTCTTGGAACCTTATCGTAAACTTTTTCTAAATCAATAAAAATCATATGCAGATCCTCCCTATTTTCTTCGTACTTCTCTATCAAACCTCTCAATAAATGCATAGCTTCTATAGTAGACTTGCCTAACATAAATCCAAATTTATTTTGAGGAATCTTTGTATCACGTCTTAACGTATTTTTAATTACTCTCTCTCATAATTTTAATGTATGACACATTAACTTAATTCCTCTAGAATATTCACACTCTTGTGCATCCTTTTTTTTTTACAAAATAGGACTATAATGCTCTTCCTCCACTCCTCAGACATCTTTTTAGTCTTTAAAATAATATTAAAAAGTTTAGTAAGCCAAAAAACTCGTAAATCTCCTAAATATTTCCACACTTTTATTGGGATATCATTAGGTCCTACTATTTTCCTCCATTGATTTTCTTTAAAACATCTTCAACTTCTATTTTTACTAATGCGACGGTAAAAATAAAATCTAAGTGTTGGTTGTTGTGTTTGAAATCAAGGACCTAAGAAACATGTGATATTTTTTAGGTATGGAGGCAGCAAGGTCCAAGAAAGGGATTGTTATATCACAGAGAAAATACATCCTAGATATGTTAAAAGAAACATGGTTGATTGGATACAAACTTGTTGATACTCCAATGGAATCTAAAAAGAGTTCTGGAAGAAGAAAGTATATCGTGAATAAGTGAAGATACCAGAGATTGGTTAGAAAATTTATCTATCTGTCATGTACTAAGCCACATATTGCATTTGTTAAGGGAATTGGAATGTTCTTTCAATAGACTTATACAAATGTTCTGTGATAGTCAAGCAACTATAAGTATTGCCAAGAATTATGCGCATCTTGACAAGATCAAGCATATTGAAGTTGATAGACACTTCATCTCTAAAAATGTCAATGGGGGGAGTTATACAACTAAGCTACATCCCGACACACCAAAATATTGTTGTCTTGACCATTGCTCTTTCTTTCAGCACCTTCTTAAGATTCAATACCAAGCTCGGTCTCTACAACATCTATGACCTAGTTTGAGGGGGTGTGAAACTTTGAGAAGATTTGACCCTTTTCATTTTTACCTCTCTCATGTGGGTCGCCGCCACCTCTAAATCTTGAAGGAGTTGATTGGGATATCTTAGGAAACCTTTGAACTCTTCCAATTTTATGTCTTCTTATTTTTTATTCAGAATTATTTCATTTCCTAATTTAGGTGAAATATGCTTAGTATGCTTATAAATAATGAGAGATTGATTTCCCTATATATGTGTGCTATATTTGTGAATCATAAAAGTAAGCAAATTTCCTCCCCAAATAAATTCAACAATAATGATTTTAGAATCATAGCTGAATTCTTAGGCAAGTTATCATATATAATATCAATCTCTACGTCAATAAAACTAGCTATACTCGATAACTCCATCGTATATTCAACGAACTTTTTCTTTTCTCGAGCAGCGCTAACACGTGATGACTTTGAATTGCTTTAGTGACGTGAGCCATAATATTAAGCATTATATGAATATTTATGAGAGTTTGATCAACACTATGCCTTTTAACATTCTTGCGTGGAACACAATGTTTGGAAGATGAAATGTTGCTTACTTTGTAGTATCGAAATATCATTGTTACCGTATTTGCGCAATTAGTAGCTTGGGATGCATCCATATCAGTTTCCTTAAATCCCGATGATTCATTGCCATCCTATTTAATTTTATCGAGTCCTAAATTTTGTACTAATTGTGGATGTGGCTCAATCTCCGATTAGATTCCTTTCACCACAGATCTTTTTATCTTAAATTAGCTTGGAATTAGAATGTTAAAAAAAGTTGTTCTTGGAAAGAACATGTTAAAACAAAGGGTACTTGCCCCACATCAAAAAACATGTTCTGATAACGATATATGTTAGACTAAAGAGAATGTGGTGCATCATTCTCATGTTTTCTTTATTCATTTTAAGATGCTTTTTTAATTATTGAATCAACTCTGTACACTTCTTCGATGGTGAATTTGATTATTGTATTGCTCATTGCTGATGTTATTACCAAAATTTTCTATCAATTTGTAATTTGCACCTTAGTACACTGTATTTGTAAGTCTTTGGCTCCTTTTATATTCATATCAACTTAATAATGTATTATTTGCAGTAGTGCAATTATCCATTCTAGTTTAAAAACTCAAACAAAAAATTTTCCTCTTATTAGTTTTAGAAGCAGATTCACCATTGGATTGGAGAGGTTTCATGCGTCATAAAAATGGAAAAAACCATGCCAAAAATAACAAAGTAATTAAGTATTATAAATATCTAATATAAATATATAATGCAATCATAGTCATTTAGACGAGCATATCATTTATATAAAAATATATAGAGGTTATAAAGAATTTTATTTCACATCAAACATAATTTTCAATCTTAAAAACATAAAATTATATAACAGTGATAACTAATAGACACAACATTATTCACATGATTCTACATGGTAAATAAAATGCAATGTATTTTTTCCTTCCAATCTTGGGAGTAATTTGAAGCCTGCTTTTAGCATTACTTCTTGCTGCACATTTTCAACGAGAATGAAATCTTTTCTTCCAATTACAGTAATCCAATTATATAGAATGCATCATGAATGCACAATGTCAGCTTGGATTTCTAATGGAAGTATGGAACATATTTTATGATTATAAATACTTTTTCGAAGAATCAAGTGCACACTTCATGGTGGTTCATAGGGATGAATATCAAATATTAAATAATTGCTTGCAATCTAATGATGGAATACCATGTTACTATTTTTAATGATATCTTGTTACTCGATATGGAGATATAAAATCCTTCAGGTAGAGTAATCTCTATTAACTACATAATATTTACTTGTGATATAATTTCCATCATATATATTAGAAATATTACAACTGATAATGAAATGTTATGTGATGAGTTGATTTTATTACTTCTTGAACTCATAGCAATTGTGATGCATTTTGGTTCACTATTCTCCTAGCTGCTCAAATGTTGCTTTCTTATTATGACTTGCCTTTTTTTTTCTTCTTTAAGGACCTTAACTTCAGTGTGCCATCTTTAATGCAAACACAATCCTATTTTTATAAATTATATTTGTAAGAGCACTCATATGATTTAATTCTATATCATGATGTATGACTTATGGACGCATCTGAAAAAGACAACTTTATTATTTTGATTATATCTTATATGAAGTCTATGATTTCAACACTGGAGTGTGGATTTATTATTTCTCTAGATTGCTAATAGTCGAATTGAAAGAGTTCAAGAAAAACTTGGTGCATGTTTTTCGCCGATGATATTCTTCTTGTGGATAAGACTAGAGGAGTTCAGGAAAAACTTGATTATGAGGCCTGCATTAGAGTCTAAGGCCTTTCATTTGAGTAGATCTAAAACTAAATATATGGAATATAATTAGTGGTAGAGTTGTGGGTGGTCAAATCATTAGGAGTGAACATTTTAGATGTCTCGGGTCTATTGCTCAAATTGATGGCGATATAGATGAGGATGCCGTTATTAGAATTCAAGTTGGTTGGTTGAATTGGAGGAATGCATTGGACCTATTATGTGATAGAAAAGTACCACTTAGGCTTAAAGGGAAATTTTATAAGATGGTAGCGAGTCCCGCAATGTTTTATGGCGTGAAATCTTGGCTTATAAAAGGGAAGCACAAAACTAAGTTAAGTGTTGTTGAAATGAGAATGCTTAGGTGGATGAGTGGCTTTAAACTTAGGAACAAAATGTGAAACAAGCATATCTATATAAGGGTTGGTGTAGCTCAAACGGCGGACAAGACTTGAGAGAGTCATCTTAGATGGTTTGATCACATTAAATGTTGACCATCTGATGATCAAGTTAGGAGAGTGGATGTTTTAGATTCAACTTATGTTAAGAAAGGTGGAGGTAGACCTAAAAAGGCTTGGGCATGTTGTATAAAAAATGAACTTAATTTATTAGAATTAAATGAAAATGTGACACTGAATAGGAGACATCGGAGAAAAAGGATTCAGGTAGCCGACCCCTTCTAGTGGGATATAGGCTTGTTGTTATTGTTGTTGCTGTTGTTGCTAGAGGTTGAATTGAATTACTGAATTATGAGCACTATGCTTGAGGCTATGCATTAACATAGCAGCTTATTTTTTAATGCATGCTAAGTTTATCTACAATTAATCTTCTTGTTTGAATAAATCATGTAAGCTAGAAAAGGTTCGCTTCTCATTAATACTACATCAACACAATCAGAATCTTATCCAAGGTATAACCTAGAGATATGAGTCATGTTGGATATTTCATTTAGGAATAGATCTTTATATTTCTATTTTAGGTGCTTCTTGGTTGTCTGCATTACTAGTATAGTGCAAACTAAATGCATTATATTTCCAAATTATCATTCGATTGAATGAAAATGGTATACAATTGTAAAATTTTGGTAAATATAAAGTTCACCTTTTAGTTCAAATTTGTTGTATTTAGAAATTGTCCAATTTGGTTGATTCTAAATGCACCCAGAATTTGTCGTCACAGCAATCGCATGTCATCACCCATCTTGGTCGCTCACTGGCTGTTGCATGCTTCCATTTGCTACCCGTCGCCTTGTTGGCTGCTGCCCACCGCCACTTGCATGTTGTGACTGTCATCGCCCACCAATGGTTGTCACCATCAACAGGCCACTGCTTGTAGTCACCTGAAGCCGTTGTCACAGTCGCATTCACCAGCCACCCACCTGTCAGTTATTGCTATTCACCTAGCTATCGTTGCTCTCCGGGCATTTATTGGCGAACAAAAGCCTCTCCCATAGTTCATGTGAAGTTTGCATTGGATTCATTTAAAACAAACACAAACAGTAATCTCTTGAATTTATTGTATACCATAACCAAACAACTTTTAATCATTTCAACAACACTATATTTAATTTCACTGCATTTATTTTTCAGCAAACCAAACAACCTCTTAGTTGATCTAAAAGTACAAATATGGCACTCATTGTGGTAGCAATAACTCTTTGAACAGATATATTTAATGTCTACTCAGCTTTTTATCATTCTAAAACTCATTCCTTTTAGATGAGCATTCTTTGTTAGCTTGTACTTGCTCAGTCATCTTTATATACCCATCTAATCCTACAAAATAATTATTCTTAAAAACATTGATTTTAAAAATTATGTGAACTAAATTAAAACTATCATTAAAATGAGAAACAGATCCAAACTTGAGCAAGGATTTTGCAGAAGACAGCAAAACAGAATCACGATATATTAGATAAAATAGCCACGAGGTAAAGCTAAATATAATTGAAGGATTTAAATCTTAGATCAAATACCGATCCCTGCCCGCCTTTTTAACAATGAAAT
>JXCR01027375.1:0-11419 GCA_002079205.1 Phalaenopsis hybrid cultivar
TCCATTCTCTCATCCTTGGTTGCTGAAGAAGCCGCTTCGATGAATGGAGGCCGAAGCTCAGGATTTATCCCCTCTAATAACCCTTTGCTTCCCCCAGATAAAAGACCAAAGCTTGAGAAACCAATGCCTATTACAGACATGAACAGCAAATATTTTGGCCATATCACATCACAACATCAACATCCCAACACAACCATTCAGCCAACATCACAGAGCACTCAACCAATGCAGTCTTTCCCAACACAACCACCACCTCTACCTTCACTTCCCCTACCACAACCTTACATGCAGAGCAGTGGGGTATTGATGAATACTGTGGTGCCATTTGGGTTTAATGGTAGTCATCTGCCACCTCCGCCACCTTTTTCCGTGCATGCATCAATTGGAATGATGAGACCAAATGGTCTTGCCCAACCACCGCCCCCGGCAACACCACCGCAACCGAAACAACAACAGCAGCCTCAGCAACAGCCAACCACCGGCGGTTTCTATCCGTCTCCTGGAATCGGATTCTATGGGCCGCTTCCGACAGCACCGCCAGTCCCGCGCCAATAATTCACCCAAAGATTCTGAGTGTATATTTGTAGTATTATATTTTTGGTTAATTTAATATTTGCATTTCATGCTTGTGTTGGGTACAGGAGCAAAGTGGTTAGTTCTCATTACCTGCTGTTGAGGCAGCATCCAGATAAGAATCTACTAATGAGAAGTAAAAGGTTTGCGTTGTCCTTTGATATCACTGAATGTCTAAATGTATTGTAGTGTAGTCTTATTATGATAGGGTTAACCCTTTTTCTCACCTATAATATTGAATGTTTTGCTGTATCTTAGGGAAAATAATTTCACATTTGTATGAAATTATTATGTCCATGCAATCAGAGGTTCGGTTTATCATCTCCTTTCTTACATTTGTGATTTAGGAAGAATCAAATAATATGAAAATAGACAAAAAGTGCTTTCTTTTTAAGACTAGCCCTTACATTTCCCACAATTTTGAAAGTGTTAAATAAAAAACTTATAATACAGGTGCATATGTGCATAATTTTTGTACATCAATTTATTCTTATGATTGATTACATATCATTTGATTATCTATTGATTCTCTTATGATCTATGCAGTTGATTGATTATTGATGTTATATGAATGATTTATGTTAGGATAAATAATAAGAGCAATGGTTGTTTTAGTAAATGAAATTGCAATAAATTGAGATCAAGAATTACTGGCATATGCTAATGAGTGTCCAAATTTAGTAATATATTTTTTAAAATGGACCCTCTTAACCAACTTGAGTTGGATATTTGAACAAATACGTGTATGCTGATTGTAAAATAGATTACAACTAAAAATTCTAAGTCTAATACTTTGTGGGGTTGCTTTAGTCATGCCTAGTGCTATACTAACTATAAAACAATTAAAATTCATATATTTGATTTTGTCATGCAAATAAATATCAAACAAGTGAATGCCACTCAACTTCAATTAAAAAAAAAAGTATAGCCTTCACAAATAGTCATGTGTATACAATTCAACACGAATAAGTACAACTCAACAATACGTTTATACTGATCTCTGTCGATTTCAATTGTGAATCAATAGAAGTTACACAGTTGCNAGTATAGCCTTTACAACTAGTCATGTGTATATAATTAAACACGAATAAATACAACTCAACAATACGTTTATACTGATCTCTGTCGATTTCAATTGTGAATCAATAGAAGTTACACAGTTGCATCTGATATATTGTTAAAAAATTTATTCAGCAAAACATAACTCTCGATGTAATTTTTAAGTTGAATCTTTTAGAAAATAAATTCACGGCCATCCGAGCACCTATTTCAACAAACTTATAATTATATTAAAATTTTATTCGAGAAGAACAATTAAAACAAATGATCATATATAAAACAATCCAATTCGAGTCTGAAAGTATAATTTGAAATTTTGAAGCATTAATTGAAGGGTTTTGCAACATCGAACTTTGACATGCTTTACAAAAATCAAGCAACTTAATGAGAGGAGTCATTTAATTCTGAAATCATTAAAACACAAATTCTAAAAGAACCACTTGGGATCCATGGAATTCACATGGACAGTCCAATTGAGTGTTTTAGGATTTTTGATAAATTTACTAAAATAACTCACCTAAAACTCTATAAATAGCACATATTTTCAATGTAAGGAACAAGGAAGCTAGAAATTAAGTTTAAGCTTATGAAAAAAATTTGAAGACAATGGTCACTAATAATTATAATTGACCACTACCAACAGTTATTATAGCCTAACTACTATATCAGCTATTAGAAACTGTAGCATAGATAATACTTTCATGTTCTTACTGTAGATTTTTGTAACATAGCCAAAAAGTTGTAACATCTTCTTCTTCAATTAAAAAGAAAAGTTAAACTTTGTACTTTGAAATATGTACTGGATTATTTTGNAGGATCCATGGAATTCACATGGACTATCCAATTGAGTGTTTTAGGATTTTTGATGAATTTACTAAAATAACTCACCTAAAACTCTATAAATAGCACATATTTTCAATGTAAGGAACAAGGAAGCTAGAAATTAAGTTTAAGCTTATGAAAAAAATTTGAAGACAATGGTCACTAATAATTATAATTGACCACTACCAACAGTTATTATAGCCTAACTACTATATCAGCTATTAGAAACTGTAGCATAGATAATACTTTCATGTTCTTACCGTAGATTTTTGTAACATAGCCGAAACGGTGTAACATCTTCTTCTTCAATTAAAAAGAAAAGTTAAACTTTGTACTTTGAAATATGTACTGGATTATTTTGACTTGTCCAGGTTTTATGATTTTCTCCCTTCCTACATTTTCAAATAAAAATTTTGCTTTATCTTATCACTTACAAATATTTGTGTACTAAATATTTGACTTTATTTTTCTCTATCATTGAGAATTGTCTAGCACATGACAACATCTTTTATAATTAGTAAAAGTACAATATTTTCATTGAGCTCAAACTATCAATGTATATTACACTTCATTATGATAAAATGAGTAGGATACATTTTGGTAATGACTAAATTAAAATCAAAGTAAATCTAATCACAGAAGAAAATGAGCAACTATGCAAAATCCAACTAAACATCAAACTCAACAAAACTTAAGATATAATAGAAATAAAAATATATCAAATATCAATTAAATCATAAATAATTATATCAAATACAATTGTACCAAGCACCGAGAAAAAAATTGTTGTCAAGAACCTCATAAAGTTAAAGAGGCAAGACTAACAACATCTAGATAATAGCCAAACAAGACAAGAAAATATGAAAAGAAGAGTGATGTTGAAAAACCCTAACATCAATAATTCGATAAAATTGAGATTTTAGAAATCAATTGTGTCAATCATAGAAGCTCATAAATCTACGAAGCCAGAAGCAAGCAAGCTCAACTAAAAATTATGAAAGACTTCATACTCATACTATGGAGCCATGGCACACCAAGTGGTGGGGTTGTGAATTAGTTGTGCTCAACACTTTAAAATTTAATTTTTAATTTCTTTCCGACTCAAATCCCATACAATCAAGTGCAATATAATACAAAAGCTGCAATAATAATCGCATATAATGGTAGCATTTAATAATTTGATATTCATTAACAAAATTATACAATTTGTTATAGATTAAGTTGACAAAAATTTAACAATGCAATTTAGTAATCAAGCTAAATAAGTTACTAGTATAAAGAAAAATAATAGAACATTAGCTTTGGAGATTATTCTTGATAAACTCCTAAAGTAAATTTTGTCATAAAATATGTTTTTTTGATGGGAATAAATGTATGCTAAGAGTATAATGGTTCAACGTTTAAGCATAATAAATAGACGTAACATAAGAGCATAAATAAATTTCTACTTTAATCAACAAATGATATTTAAGAGTAATAACGATATATGTAAATGTATTGCATAAATTTAAATTATAGGTTTAGATAAACAAGATTGACATTTATGTGATTTAGTTTATCCAACAACCTAAATTCATGTTGAAGCACAACTCATACTTAAGATTTCACTCTACAAGAGTAATATTTTCTTTACTATGTGGGAATGGAGAAATGCTTTTAATCTTCTCTATGAAAGGAAATAGTTTTCTCACCTTAATTATGTGTATAGGAGCCACTGTAATCCTAAGTTTAGAATATTTTTTCAGGATTAACTTCATCCAAACTAATCAAACACATTGGTGGTACTATAGAATAAATAATCAATTTCATATACATTTTTGTTAGATAAACTTGTGATTTTGTTCTCCTTTTATGATATAGAAATATTTGCATAATTATTGTATGTTGAATTAAAAATAAACTCACACGAGCAATATTTTTTTGTCGACAAATCAGTAACATCACATCAATTATAGTCTTGTCTACACATGAATTCATTTAGATATGAAATCCTTTTATTTGAAGCAAGTTAATATATCAAGCAATTAGGTTGAAACTTTACGTGAACATCAGGATGATTTTAGTCGCTCTTGTAGTGTGATTAGTCTATCAACACAAATTGTTCATAAATACGATTAAAATTAGTTTCATTTTTTATTTATAGTTTATTTGATCTTAAATATACCTCTTATTTGAACCTCTAGGTTTTAATTATAGATATTTCAAATGCACTTGACCCTTACTATCTAATTCAAATTCATTATTTTAATCATCATAGATGATCTTTTTCACGTAAGTCTAACTACAAAAGCCTATGTTAGCCATCAGGATATGTTGAATAGGATGTGACATTAGAATGACTATGAGACACCCATGAATTGATAAAAGAAAATAAATTGAACCTTACCATGCATTCAATCTCAAATTATTCGAAAATCAAATAAATATTATTCAAACGTGTTTGAACTTACTTAGTTCAATAATAAACCATTTCTTTTGATTAACTTTAATTAGTCTTGCTAGACTCAATTAGTGTTATTTTTCAAACAAATGTTTATACATGATTATTGATCATGAGATCCTTTTTATTTGAATCATTAGCTCAAGTTTGACATGTGATCAAAACTTGCACTAATACCTTTCTAAATCCTTAACTCATTTAGTATGTTCAAATCAAATATTTTAATCACTTTTTGGAAATCCTTTATATTATTTAAATAAAAAAAACATAAATGGTTTGATCATAGTTATTTATTATAGTAGTGATACTGCTTCCAAGTGCAACCACACATTAGGGGCTCATACAAGTGCACGTGTTGTATCAATAATATCTAATTTTAGAGTCTGGAATGTCGATCCCAAAGATAGAGAGGTAATCCTTATTAGAAAAAGTTATAGATTATTTGTTTTATTCCTAACATGAAAGTTTGGTTTTTGAAATAGTTCTACAGATTATTTCTAAGGTATCACAAGCAGATTAAAAATTAAAGTCCTAGAACAACAAACCTAAATTACCACAATTACACTGAAAATATCAATTACTAGTGGCTCTTCCTTGTAATGAGTTAAGTGGGTTTCATGAAATTGAGATTTTCAAGTATATAAGATTAGTAGAAAATATGAGCAATAGTCTTCTTTACCCTCTCCCGAGTGCATAAAGAAACTTCGTTAGAAATGGCTTTATTCCCATAAATTGCATAACTAATCCATCAAAGCACATTTCCCTAACATTTGCATCTCCCCACAAGTTATATCAACCTACATGCCATAGTTTAATGTGATAAACCTAGTTGATTCTACCATAGACTTTGCCAAGACTCATGGTTCACTTGGCCAGAATGAAAAGTAAATTAAGATTTGAAGATTTATCATCACCATATAAAGCAATAAAAACACTATACAATTCTCATTCCATCTATCCTACTTAATCATTGTAAAGAAAAGTGAAAGGTCTATTCAAGAAGCATGATAAAAACACCAAATATTCATTGAAATACAAGAAATCTACTATCCAGTTGTTATAAAATGAATACAACAAAAAGAATATAAATAGACTTAGCTTTCTCTCCTTTACAACGACCAAAAGATGGATCAATCAACACACTTCCTGAATTCCTAGGTTGCTGCTCCTGCTGAACTTTCTCCATCCTCTACATTGAAAAATAAGAAGGGCTCTCCAACAACAAGCAAAACCCACTCAATTTCCCACTATCATCATTCCCTCATTAATCTCTCTAAATCCCTCATGTACTGCTATTTAAAGACACTTTACATAAGTATTCAAAACTCCCCAGTATCCCTACACAATCCCCCACACATTCCCCTATGTTCTGGGTCGCAAACTACATCAGTTGCTCGAGGCTGTTTCTGTCACCTAGGCGCCCAGAGGTTGGCACCTAGATGATAAGCTCTCAGTTTGTTGAAGAATAGGTGGGCGCCTAAACGCCCAAATGTCTGATACCTAAGCGCTAATATCACGACACCTAGGTGTCGAATGTTTGGAGTCTAAGTGCTAATCTCACAGGTTGGTAAGGTAGGGACTAGCGTCTAGGCGACCAAGGGTCTGCGGCCTACGTGCTAGTGTCTCTTTACTCCTATTAGCTCCAAGTCTCCTTCTAGTTTCCTCACTGTAACTTTTTGTTGTACCTGCAAGATAAACATAAAAGTATCTTTCTTTAAGTGTAATTTCATCCATAAAAATGTGTAGAAACATCAAGAAATACTAGCTAACTTATCCACACATTAAGTAGGCTAGACTACTTTGAACCCTATCTTAATAAAACCAAACCTTATTAAGTCAAGAAAAAATTGAACCTTAGAATTGAAAATTTTTCTTATATCCATTGATGGTTGATTTGAACTTAATGAATGCAAATTAGCCTTTAGTGGAATCAAATCAAACGCTTTTGTCCAATTTAATCCCCACATTGTCCCTTTGGACCCATTGAAACTATATGATAGAGTGTAATAATTTAAATTAAAAATTTTTTGGATGTTTTTAATTGGTTTATATACTGCTTGACCATTAGAATCTTTGACTAACACTCAAATGAATATTTATTAAAATAAAATTATAAAGCTAATCTATTTGAATACCTTGAACACAAATGGACTTATAAGTCTTTTTTGACTTAATCAATAGACTCTAAGACTTCAAGAAAAATATTTCTTGGGTTAAAGAAGAACTTCCAGCCTCAATTGGCGTAATGGGATGTTCAATTGGTCATTTAAAGTTGGGGTTACTCAAACTGAACCGTTAAAATTTCAAGTTGAATATCACATTCAATTCTCAATTCGATTAGCCTAGGTGGAAATTAAGTTAATAATATATAAAGCCCATTAATTGGACTACTTATTGACTCAATCTGACTTAGTTGAACCCAAATAGAATAATTGAGCCATATTAACCAAAGCCATCAAAATAATTCAATCAAAAGAACATTGATCTTTCATAGGATGTCTTGACGTGAACTAACCTCAATTAATCAATTTTGACGATAAGTTTGACCATACTTAGTCAAATGGGTTAATCAACACATTAAAAAATATTTATATTTTATAAGAGAAATTAACCAAACTAATTTGCTAAATTTTTTTAGGAAATCACTTGTAGAACTTGATTAGGGTGCCAAGAATTTAATAATTGAATTAACCCAACCCAACCAATGAATTTTTTTAAATTTTACCAAATGGATCACATGATCTATTAGGTGGTCCAAAAAAACCTATTTGGACTAATTTGTGCTTAAACACTCAATCATTTATTTGACGGTCAGACCACACTAACCTTTAAGCTTGTTAATGTCATCTTGTTTATATAAGAGAATATAAGGCAAATAGGAGGAAGAATGGGATTAAGCCATGATTAAACCATAATGGAGCTTGANAAATTGAGTGTAATAATTTAAATTAAAATTTTTTTGGATGTCTTTAATTGGTTTATATACTACTTGACCATTAGAATCTTTGACTAACACTCAAATGAATATTTATTAAAATAAAATTATAAAGCTAATCTATTTGAATACCTTGAACACAAATGGACTTATAAGTCTTTTTTGGCTTAATCAATAGACTCTAAGACTTCAAGAAAAATATTTCTTGGGTTAAAGGAGAACTTCCAGCCTCAATTGGCCTAATGGGATGTTCAATTGGTCATTTAAACTTGGGGTTACTCAAACTGAACCGTTAAAATTTCAAGTTGAATATCACATTCAATTCTCAATTCGATTAGCCTAGGTGGAAATTAAGCTAATAATAACATTTCATTATTTTGAAAACATCTTTATAAAGCCCATTAATTGGACTACTTATTGACTCAATCTGACTTAATTGAACACAAATAGAATAATTGAGCCATATTAACCAAAGCCATCAAAATATTCAATCAAAAGAACATTGATCTTTCATAGGATGTCTTGACATGAACTAACCTCAATTAATCAATTTTGACGACGGGTTTGACCATACTTAGTCAAATGGGTTAATCAACACATTAAAAGATATTTATATTTTATAAGAGAAATTAACCAAACTAATTTGCCAAATTTTTTTAGGAAATTACTTGTAGAACTTGATTAGGGTGCCAAGAATTTAATAATTGAATTAACCCAACCCAACCAATGAATTTTTTTTAATTTTACCAAATGGATCACATGATTTATTAGGCGGTCCAAAAAAACCTATTTGGACTAATTTGTGCTTAAACACTCAATCATTTATTTGATGGTCAGACCACACTAACCTTTAAGCTTGTTAATGTCATCTTGTCTATATAAGAGAATATAAGGCAAATAGGAGGAAGAATGGGATTAAGCCATGATTAAACCATAATGGAGCTTGANCAAGCAATTAGGTTGAAACTTTACGTGAACATCAGGATGATTTTAGTCGCTCTTGTAGTGTGATTAGTCTATCAACACAAATTGTTCATAAATACGATTAAAATTAGTTTCATTTTTTATTTATAGTTTATTTGATCTTAAATATACCTCTTATTTGAACCTCTAGGTTTTAATTATAGATATTTCAAATGCACTTGACCCTTACTATCTAATTCAAATTCATTATTTTAATCATCATAGATGATCTTTTTCACGTAAGTCTAACTACAAAAGCCTATGTTAGCCATCAGGATATGTTGAATAGGATGTGACATTAGAATGACTATGAGACACCCATGAATTGATAAAAGAAAATAAATTGAACATTACCATGCATTCAATCTCAAATTATTCAAAAATCAAATAAATATTATTCAAACGTGTTTGAACTTACTTAGTCCAATAATAAACCATTTCTTTTGATTAACTTTAATTAGTCTTGCTAGACTCAATTAGTGTTATTTTTCAAACAAATGTTTATACATGATTATTGATCATGAGATCCTTTTTATTTGAATCATTAGCTCAAGTTTGACATGTGATCAAAACTTGCACTAATACCTTTCTAAATCCTTAACTCATTTAGTATGTTCAAATCAAAAATTTTAATCACTTTTTGGAAATCCTTTATATTATTTAAATCAAAAAAACATAAATGGTTTGATCATAGTTATTTATTATAGTAGTGATACTGCTTCCAAGTGCAACCACACATTAGGGGCTCATACAAGTGCACGTGTTGTATCAATATTATCTAATTTTAGAGTCTGGAATGTCGATCCCAAAGATAGAGAGGTAATCCTTATTAGGAAAAGTTATAGATTATTTGTTTTATTCCTAACATGAAAGTTTGGTTTTTGAAATAGTTCTACAGATTATTTCTAAGGTATCACAAGCAGATTAAAAATTAAAGTCCTAGAACAACAAACCTAAATTACCACAATTACACTGAAAATATCAATTACTAGTGGCTCTTCCTTGTAATGAGTTAAGTGGGTTTCATGAAATTGAGATTTTCAAGTATATAAGATTAGTAGAAAATATGAGCAATAGTCTTCTTTTCCCTCTCCCGAGTGCATAAAGAAACTTCGTTAGAAATGGCTTTATTCCTATAAATTGCATAACTAATCCATCAAAGCACATTTCCCTAACATTTGCATCTCCCCACAAGGTATATCAACCTACATGCCATAGTTTAATGTGATAAACCTAGTTGATTCTACCATAGACTTTGCCAAGACTCATGGTTCACTTGGCCAGAATGAAAAGTAAATTAAGATTTGAAGATTTATCATCACCATATAAAGCAATAAAAACACTATACAATTCTCATTCCATCTATCCTACTTAATCATTGTAAAGAAAAGTGAAAGGTCTATTCAAGAAGCATGATAAAAACACCAAATATTCATTGAAATACAAGAAATCTACTATCCAGTTGTTATAAAATGAATACAACAAAAAGAATATAAATAGACTTAGCTTTCTCTCCTTTACAACGACCAAAAGATGGATCAATCAACACACTTCCTGAATTCCTAGGTTGCTGCTCCTGCTGAACTTTCTCCATCCTCTACATTGAAAAATAAGAAGGGCTCTCCAACAACAAGCAAAACCCACTCAATTTCCCACTATCATCATTCCCTCATTAATCTCTCTAAATCCCTCATGTACTGCTATTTAAAGACACTTTACATAAGTATTCAAAACTCCCCAGTATCCCTACACAATCCCCCACACATTCCCCTATGTTCTAGGTCGCAAACTACATCAGTTGCTCGAGGCTGTTTCTGTCACCTAGGCGCCCAGAGGTTGGCACCTAGATGATAAGCTCTCAGTTTGTTGAAGAATAGGTGGGCGCCTAAGCGCCCAAATGTCTGATACCTAAGCGCTAATATCACGACACCTAGGTGCCGAATGTTTGGAGTCTAAGTGCTAATCTCACAGGTTGGTAAGGCAGGGACTAGCGTCTAGGCGCCCAAGGGTCTGCGGCCTACGTGCCAGTGTCTCTTTACTCCTATTAGCTCCAAGTCTCCTTCTAGTTTCCTCACTGTAACTTTTTTTTGTACCTGCAAGATAAACACAAAAGTATCTTTCTTTAAGTGTAATTTCATCCATAAAAATGTGTAGAAACATCAAGAAATACTAGCTAACTTATCCACACATTAAGTAGGCTAGACTACTTTGAACCCTATCTTAATAAAACCAAACCTTATTAAGTCAAGAAAAAATTGAACCTTAGAATTGAAAATTTTTCTTATATCCATTGATGGTTGATTTGAACTTAATGAATGCAAATTAGCCTTTAGTGGAATCAAATCAAACGCTTTTGTCCAATTTAATCCCCACATTGTCCCTTTGGACCCATTGAAACTATATGATAGAGTGTAATAATTTAAATTAAAAATTTTTTGGATGTTTTTAATTGGTTTATATACTGCTTGACCATTAGAATCTTTGACTAACACTCAAATGAATATTTATTAAAATAAAATTATAAAGCTAATCTATTTGAATACCTTGAACACAAATGGACTTATAAGTCTTTTTTGACTTAATCAATAGACTCTAAGACTTCAAGAAAAATATTTCTTGGGTTAAAG
>JXCR01027375.1:23571-41435 GCA_002079205.1 Phalaenopsis hybrid cultivar
AACAAAAAGCTGAAATATTTAGAGGGTTGTTAGACTACCTCGGAAGCAGCCAATACAGCACAGGAGACAAGTAGGAGAAGGAAGAAGAAGAGAGAAGTGGCAGATCTTCCCATGCTTTTAGCTTACAAAGAAGCTCACACACACTTCAGAGCTCTTGATAATGAGATGAAGATAAACTATTAAAGCCTCCACTAGCTAACTTTTGCTGCACATGTCCTTCACTTTTAAAAGACTGTAACTTGCTTTCTGTTCGCTTTAATGGATGGAAGAGTGAGGGGGAAAGAGATAGATTTAGATGGATGGCAGGCAATAGTTTAGTTGGGTTGCTTTGAACAGCTCTAAGTAGAATTCAAAGCTGCAGTGGTTGGTTAAACAAGGACAGTACCTCTTTCTGTTGTGAAGCATTTACTCTCCCAAACTGTGGACTTTAGTGGCAGATTTCAAGAGGGAATCACATGGTATGTTGAATAAATTAACCAAACAAGATCTCTCTCGCTTTCTCTCTCTTTCTTTCTCTGTTCATTTACTAAATATGCCATTTACTAAAATTGGCCACCAAACGCCATGATTTACAGGTTATTGTTTAGATCTCAAATCGAGCGCTCATTTTGGAGGAATCGTTGCACTGTAATGTACGTGCAGCACCACCGACTCTGAATTTTTTTAGGGACATGTCTCTACTTCATATTAGACATGAGCTCAACACAATTTGAAAAAAAAATTAGACAGCTGAAGTAGAAAATTATAAATATGCATATAATTCTATTTATACCTCGAAGTCCAAGCCCGATGCCTCTAGTCATGTCAAATAAACTTCTAACATTCGACAAACGGACTGCATCTAATATTTGTTGAAGTCGAGCGTCTGTAGTGCCTTATTTGTTTGTTGAAGTCGAGTGTCAAAGGTCTGTCTTGCATTTGTCTAAGCTAAGTGTTATAGTTCTCTTTTGTTCACAAAGCCAAACTCACACCCACTTTTGCGAAAGTCATAAATTTCTTCATCGCAACCTGAGCAAGAGTGAAATATATTTGGTAAAGCCGATTCAAGTACTTCGTCAACTTTGCAACACTTGCATCGAAGCTTCTATTTGTCAAAGAAAAGAAGTCGAAGCCGCCCTAGTTTTGTAATTAATAACTTCTTTCTCTTTAGTGAATTAAAATTTATAAATCTATCCTTATTCTAATTTTAAAAGTTAAATTTTAACTTCATAAATTAAGCAAGGTGTAATGGTAGGACATTTTAAATTTTAGTAGATAGGTTGGAAGAATTCTTTTGAAACAAGTTATATGTTAATTTTAAAAATTAACTTTTATAAGCATAATGTTTCATAATACAAGTAAAATTTATAAATTTAAATTTTATTTTTTAATATTTTGTTTTGTAATGTATTTAATAACGAATAATGAAAAATACATATTTTAGATTATTAATTAATTAAATTTTAAAAAGTGTCCATGAAGTGTGGTGCCTTATTTCTTTTTCAGATAAGTCTTGCCCACGTATTGTGTTGTCTTGTGTTCGTGTCACCGTATTTATGTCTTGTGTTGCTTCGTGTCTGTGTCACCGTATTTATAAATTTGAACAAATAAAAGTAATAATGTGACTCGTACATACGTCACATAGATTTAAACAAGGAGGAAGAAAAANTTGTCCATGAAGTGTGGTGCCTTATTTCTTTTTCAGTTAAGTCTTGCCCACGTATTGTGTTGTCTTGTGTTCGTGTCACCGTATTTATGTCTTGTGTTGTTTCGTGTCTGTGTCACCGTATTTATATCTGTGCTTCATAGAATTTGAACAAATAAAAGTAATAATGTGACTCGTACATACGTCACATAGATTTAAACAAGGAGGAAGAAAAAATATATAAGAGAAAAGCTATGAAGCTCTTTGGTGTCATTTTTTTAAATTAACTTTTTTATATCTTGATACATGATAAGTTTTATTTGATATCTTAAAAAAATATTATTTTTATATATTTATGCATCAATGACATCAGACATTAGTTGCATGTAGTGAAAGGTTGGCACTAGCATTCGATGACGACGAAGGTAGTAGCTGAGGGCGGTAATTATTTTAAAAAATACTTCAACTTTTTTAGTAATCATAATAAAAATTGACTTGTTTTGAAGTAAAAGATAAATAATTTTAACAATACATTAAATAAATATGTTATTAAAAGAAATTACCTCAAATAGCATCNTGAAGGTAGTAGCTGAGGGTGGTAATTATTTTAAAAAATACTTCAACTTTTTTAGTAATTATAATAAAAATTGACTTGTTTTGGAGTAAAAGATAAATAATTTTAACAATACATTAAATAAATATGTTATTAAAAGAAATTACCTCAAATAGCATCTAAAAAGAACCAATGCATTTCTCTCTCTATTTTCTATATATCCTGCTCCAATTTTTTGTTGAATGCATTTAGGCGAGGATCATAAACTATGGACATGTAGCCAAGGGAAAATAGAGGATATAAACTTATTCTAATATAGATATGAGACCTTCTAAGTGTTGTTAAGGATTTTACTCCATGATTGTTTGTACTTTGTCCTCTTTTGTACTCCCACCTAGCCAATGTCCTTGCTTCCTAGAAAACATCTTCACACCCTCCTCTTTGGAGTCTTTTCAATAAGGTTTTTTACTCTTCTTTACATGTGCTCCTTCTAGTTGGTAACATTAATAGATCCATCCAAAACTCTTTTGTTATCTTCTGTTTGACTTTCTCACCTCCCAAAAGTTACTTTCAAAGATTTTCAACTCAAGCTTGTTTTCAACTATGATCAAGCAATTGCTCTTTTCTCAAGATGAACTCCCAAATAGTGGGAACTCACCACATTGTCTATTTNTCCATCCAAAACTCTTTTGCTATCTTCTGTTTGACTTTCTCACCTCCCAAAAGCTACTTTCAAAGATTTTCAACTCAAGCTTCTTCTCGACTATGATCAAGCAATTGCTCTTTTCTCAAGATGAACTCCCAAATAGTGGGAACTCACCACATTGTCTATTTATGAGTAAGAGGCTTTTATTTTTTATTACTAGAAAATATTAAGAAGATATGGATGCTTAAAAGTAATCAATAACATATTTCCTTAAATAATTTATTTTTGCTCATCAAATTTTCATACAAAGAAGCCTTTTTCACAGAGAAAAAAATCATTATAAAGAAGTATTCACAAATTTTAAGCCTGTTAAAAAGGATTTGTCATCCATCCATTTATAACACTATACATTCAACTTGCACCTTTGTTGTTGAAACCTATCTCAATTTTACAAGATTTAAAAAAAAAAATTAGAAGTCCTTTTGTGATGGATTCTGTTATATTTATTAAATAAATTATAATAACCTTTCTCTTACATAATGTTAAAGTTGCTAATGGAAATTCCTTGCCGTATGAAGTTCAAAGCATTATTAAAAGAAAGGTACATCTTCTTAAGATTCTATATGATAGGTAACTCATTCCTTATGACAGTTTTATCTTCCACACTCATTCCCCCCACTTTTATTTTGCTAAACCAACTATATTCCACAATCACCCTTTTAACTAACATGATTATGACCAAAGGTTTGTTCCCCTCTTTGAAGAACCTTCCATGGTGTTGCCATTGCATCCAAATCTAAAAATCTCTTTCAACAACTATGCCTTCTCCCCTAAGTAAGGACTTCCTACTTACCCTACTTTTTTTCTTCCAAACAACCTCATATCAACATCTCTAATTAACCTTAGCTACTCTTATGGGTCACATTCTATATTGGATCTTCCTCGCAAAAACTTGCAAGAAACTTCTCTCCATTTCTATATTCAAAACATCCCTAATAGTTAAAAACCCTAGAAATAAAAAAAATAAAGAGCCTATTGCCAACATAAGAACAAAAATAAATCATGTTTTTTCCATTGATATTTTTTTGGAAATTTTAGTCTTTCAAATATTGCATAGGGTCCTCCATTACAAAAAACATTACCTCTTTTTAAATTCTAAACTCATTTATATTATTGAAACAAAAATTAAAGCCCCACTTCTTCTTAGTGCTTTTATTAATTAACTCTTGTCAACTTCTCTTCGTTTTGAAAAAAAATGCAGTAATTTCTCATTGTGTTTCAAATGAAATGCTTGTTAGCTCTCTTTTTAAACACTCATTATTGGGAAGCAATTCATTTGAGATTACATTTTTCGTGGTCCATCTTCTTCCTTTCACATCACAATTTCTTATGCCACTAATTTGTTGGTAATCTTATTAATCTCATTAAGCCAGAAGCCTTTAATGATCGTGTTTACAAAGCAAGTCTAATTGACTTGGATTTTATTTGCTAATTTTTTAATAGGTATAATTTTAGATTTGATTATCTCATATAAAATATATTTTGAAAGAGTTATTGTCAAAAACCCTTAGTTTGGGTCAGTATCCTTTTTTTTTTTTTTACTTTTATAATGTGTCTTCCCCTCACCACTTAAACCATTCCTCAATCACAATAACTACTACCCTAACTCCCATAGACATAAAATCCTATATAAGAGTTTATGATTGTATATTCTTGATTTTTTCCCTATTTCACAAAAAGTATAAACTTATCTTATCAAGGTAGACGACATATATTTTCTCTTAGTACATTTGAAAAAATGCTTAAGGATGCCAAATTAATGGAATTTTGATAGTTTCCTCTTCAATTTCTTTAAGTCTATAAAAGTTCAAAAGGAAAATTTTATTATCATTAATGCCAACCTTGCAAATCCAAAGTTTAAAACTTTACTGAAAAAAATATCAACATGGTGCATAACTTATCAAACTGTTATCCCTCTTAACTTTCACAACATATAAGTCCAAGTGACTATCCATTGGTGAAGATGATCTAAACCCCACTTGAGTAAGATCATATATAATAAGACTAAAAATCTTATAAAAGGGTTTTCCATTATAAATGGGGCATCACCACTCATTCTTACATTATAAACATTAATGTTAACACCTTTAAAGAGATTTTCTCTAAATATGTTAATGTTGGGCAAAGTTTCAACTCTATTTTTATCAATAACAAGATTTAGGTTCACCTTCTTGCTAATCTCTCCATTTATATCTCAAATAAAGACATGAAAAATAAAATATTCATATCTCCTAAAAAACCCTATCCCAAATACAAATGTTTTAACTTTGATTTCTTTCCTAATTTTAGAAATCTATTAAATAGTGAGTGTGTGGGTCTATTAAATAATTCTTTATTACTAAAAGCTTTTTGATATAGTCAAAGGTCAAGATTATTACGCAGATTCTCAGTTCTTCTTATGGTGACCCCATATCTAACCAGAGGTCTATTTTTTCAACATTTTAGATAAAGTTCTATCTAAGTTTCTTGACAATAAATTTAAAGATGTATTGCAACATATTATTTCTAAAAGCTTGGATGGTTTTATTTATACTATAATTTTTTTTTATTATATTATTCATGCAAATGAAATCCTTGATTCATTTAACATTACCTTATGTTCTAATTTTTCATATGCCAAACTTGAGCTAAAAAAATCCTTTGACTATGTTAATTGAGAATTTCTTATTAAATAGATGCTTGGAAAAAGGCTTCCCCCTACTCTTCAAGTCCTTGATTGTGACTTGTATCATTGATATCTCCTATATTCAATATAAATTACTGGATCCATGGAGCAGCCAGTTGTCCCCTTACCACTTTTATGTTATCATGGATGGTCATTATAAATTACTTTTTGCAGCAAAGTATTCTCTGTGATAAAATTTCTACTATCTCACTTCTTAGTAATGCTCAATTCTCCCAACATTTTTAGACAAATGATATTTTTTCTTTGTTATGATCCTTAGGCGTCATATGCCTTACCGCAAAATTGTCTTCAATGACTTATAACTTACCATCAACTTATGGCTAGCAAACAAAAGTACTTAAAATCCTTAAATTTTAAGTGACATTCTTTTCCCTTATTAAAGGAGAAAAAGTAATGTATGATAGTGTTCCTCTTGTATAAGAGATTTCAGGACAAAATGTTTTTGTGAGGTAATTCATATAAAGTAAAAAAAAAGAATTTGATTAGTTTCCCAAAAGAATTATGCTTCATGACGCCTCCCAAAGATATTTTTTATCATTGATAACATGCTTATTTATTCCAACAATATGTGTGAGCTTCGTATGTAATTGCTTCAATTTCAATTCTAGACAACAACGCCAAAAACTTGACTCCTGCTGCCCATGTGTTCTTGCACACTTAATTCCCGATTAAGTGTTATTTAACATATATTTCTCATTTTTATCCATAATTTAATTTACACACTAGGGATGCTATGCAAGTGCATATATCATTCAAGTAATATAAAGCTTTCTTTCAATAATCATGAGTATCGATCCCACATGGAAAGGTTTAATTCGTAATGACTTTAGTAAAAGTTCTAGTCTACAATAACTCGTCTTAGGCTGAAATTTCCGAGAAGTTTGATTTTCCCAAATTTGCTACTTTACTCTAAAATTAAATTTAACTAAATTAAATAAAAACCTAATCTACGGAGGCAGGGAAATTTTGGAAAGTTCTTATATAAATAATACTCTTTTCTCTTGCAATAAAGATAATGGCATAAACAGTAAGAGAATTTATAGAATTATGTAATAATTTTTGTGCCAATAAGGAACATATGTCTACCTGACCACTTCCGAGTATATAGATAAGCTTAATCTTCTATTAAGCTTGCAAAACTAGTAGAGATGCGAAGATGGTTAAAAAGCCTTACAACTCATAGTAAGGAACCCATTCACTTACATCAATTGTCACCTAGAAGCTCCTAATAGAAATAGATCATGAAGTATATTTCTTTTAAAAGTTGCATCGCTGCCTGACTACTTCATCATAGCCAACCGAACAATGTGAGTGCACTCAAGTTGTGAAGTCATCGCTCTTCCCAGTCTTAGTCTCAACTTACAACAATTTTTAACATAACCTATGGTCATTATGTTATGTCAATGAAGCAACGGAGACTTTACTCATCACATGGAAATTAAACATTATTTTATCATAAAATAATTTTTTTTAATCATGCCACTACTTCAAAATAAGAGGAAAGATTAAGGAAAACTACTCACTAAGCATGGAGAAAACACATGGATTCTTCATTGCAAATGACATTGAAATCATACAACAATATTACAATAATTCAAAGAAAATACAAAAAGTGTATAAGACTTATCTTTACAGAAGATTCACTCCCTCCTTGCACAGTAAATAGAAATCCCTTACACTCCTTTCCAATCTCTAAAAGATAAATACAAGAAATGAAGAAATCTCTCAATTCCTCCCTTTCTCTTATCTTCCTAACTGTCAAGAGTCAGTAATAACGCTTAAAGACACTTCCCCAAATGAAGAGACACCCAACCCCCCTCAAAAATTTGTCTAAAAGGCTTAAGAAACTNTCTTAAAGACACTTCCCCAAATGAAGAGACACCCAACCCCCCTCAAAAATTTGTCTAAAAGGCTTAAGAAACTGTCAAGTCCATTTATAGCGCCTAGGCTCCCAACTGTTGTGCCTAGCTGCCAACCTTCTAGAAGCATGAAATAACTATCTGGTGCCTAGACACCAGATCTTGGCTCCTAAGCTCCAGGTCAAATTTTTTTTCTTTGCTCCAATTGACTCCAAATTCCTTCATTTGACTCCAAATTGCTCCATTTTTGCTCAATTTATTCCAATNAGTGCCTAGAAACCAGATCTTGGCTCCTAGGCTCCATGTCAAATTTTTTTCCTTTGCTCCAATTGACTCCAAATTCCTTCATTTGACTCCAAATTGCTCCATTTTTGCTCAATTTATTCCAATTGCTTAACATATTGTACATGTAATAAAAAACACAAAAATATCTTTTTTTAAAGTGTAATATCACTAAAAATAAGCATTAAATGTATATAGAAAAATAGCACATTTTCAGGCATGTTAAAATCTCTCAAACATAAACATTACTTATCCTCAAGTAATACTTCTACTTTTAAAACCTAAAATATGTTGATTTATGTTGGTGGGTTTCTTTAGGATGACNTAAAATCTCTCAAACTTAAACATTACTTGTCCTCAAGTAATACTTCTACTTTTAAAACCTAAAATATGTTGATTTATGTTGGTGGGTTTCTTTAGGATGACCTAAGATTTTGTTCCAGAAGTTTTGTTGTTCAACCTAGAAGAAGTTCCAATAAATCAGAGGATATATAAAGTATCAGAATATTTAGTATTAAACTTAGAAAACTGATTTTCTATCTAATTAAAAAATAATTAATTTTTTTCCAAACTTTGGATTCTTAGAAAAATAAATTTCAAAATTAAGAACTCTATTTTGAAAAAAAATTTACTNATCAACCTAGAAGAAGTTCCAATAAATCAGAGGATATATAAAGTATCAGAATAATTAGTATTAAACTTAGAAAACTGATTTTCTATCTAATTAAAAAATAATTAAAATTTTTCCAAACTTTGGATTCTTAGAAAAATAAATTTCAAAATTAAGAACTCTATTTTGAAAAAAAGTTTACTCTTACTTTTTTAAAAATAAATCAAGTTCAGGATGGTTCCTAAGTCTCCTTCTTTAGAAAGATTCAAGTGAAATTAATTTTTAATTAGGTCCTAATCCTTAAGCTTCTTCTTCCTTTCTCATATATTTTTTTTTCTTTGTCTTTTTCAAGATCTTTTTAATCCCTTAATTTTTTTCTTATGTGAGTGTTACTGTATCTGAATAGACATTTAATGATTTTGAATTTCAATATCTATTTTCTAAAGTCAAAAAATTATTCTTTGTCCTTAACTTAAAATGTAACATTAGTTTTTTTGAAAAAGAATTTTAATTGGAATTCTTCAAAAAGTATTATCCTAAATATCCTAACTTCTTAAAAAATTAAAATTTTCTTACTATAAATAGTAAAAATATTTTCCTACAGTTTTCTACCAATTATCTTAACTCTAGTTTCATCTATTTCATGAAAAGTTTCTACTAAATTTTCCTATTTCATTTCTATAATTAATATTTTAATATCATTAAGGTAACTCCACATAACGAAAATCATTTTTCAAATTAGATTTATTTATAGTCTCTTTAAGGAAAATTAAAGTTTAACTTTGAAATTCATTNATCATTTTTCAAATTAGATTTATTTATAGTCTCTTTAAGGAAAATTAAAGTTTAACTTTGAAATTCATTTTTCTTCCTCCCCAAACTTGACTTTTAAATATTTTACAATCAGTAACAGAAAAATATAGTTGGAAGAAAAATTAAAATTCATAAATACATAATGAAAATTATACTAAACTAAAGAGGAAGCATAATCCTTAGTACAAGTACTAAAAATAAAAGTATACATATAAAACTTTCTGGTTTGCAATTTAATAGTGAGAATTGCTATATATTAACAAGGAAGAAATTTAAAGAAAGTTTAATTACAACAAAACCAAGTTCATTCTATAAAAACAACGAAACAAACACAATTCAAACACATAAACATATACATCATTTCTAAATAAACAAACAAACATAAATCCTACATAAACTAATAAGCAGATACAGACAAATAAACACATAGACATGCAGACACGCAAACACCTACAAATTAGAGTTCAACACATAATAGCCAGTACTAGCTATCATCAGCGACACTATCGTCCTCTATATTCTCATCATGTAGGTCTCATATCACTTAATAATCACATAACTATAAAATTTTACAACAACAAACAATATAAATCAATCCACACTAATAACCATGGGTTGCTTCCCACAAATAGCTTGTTTTAACGTCTTTTACCCAACGTTACTTGGATACCCTATCGGTTTTTGGATTCTTAACCCTATCGGTTTTCAGATTCTTAATATTAATTGCGCCAAGTGGGTAGACTTTAACTACAGTAAATGACCCCGTCCATGTAGACTTCTATTTTTTTGCAAATAATTTTAATCTTGAATTATATAGAAAANATTTTTTTTTCTTTTTCTTTTCCAAGATCTTTTTAATCCCTTAATTTTTTTTTATGTGAGCATTACTGTATCTGAATAGACATTTAATGATTTTGAATTTCAATATCCATTTTCTAAAGTCAAAAAATTATTCTTTCTCCTTAACTTAAAATGTAACATTAGTTTTTTTGAAAAAGAATTTTAATTGAGTTTGAATTCTTCAAAAAGTATTATCCTAAATATCATAACTTCTTAAAAAATTAAAATTTTCTTACTATAAATAGTAAAAATATTTTCCTACAGTTTTCTACCAATTATCTTAACTCTAGTTTCATCTATTTCATGAAAATTTTCTACTAAATTTTCCTATTTCATTTCTATAATTAATATTTTAATATCATTAAGATAACTCCACATAACAAAAATCATTTTTCAAATTAGATTTATTTATAGTCTCTTTAAGGAAAATTAAAGTTTAACTTTGAAATTCATTTTTCTTCCTCCCCAAACTTGACTTTTAAATATTTTACAATCAGTAACAGAAAAATATAGTTGGAAGAAAAATTAAAATTCATAAATACATAATGAAAATTATACTAAACTAAAGAGGAAGCATAATCCTTAGTACAAGTACTAAAAATAAAAGTATACATATAAAACTTTCTGGTTTGCAATTTAATAGTGAGAATTGCTATATATTAACAAGGAAGGAATTTAAAGAAAGTTTAATTACAACATAAATCCAAGTTCATTCAATAAAAACAACGAAACAAACACAATTCAAACACATAAACATATACATCATTTCTAAATAAACAAACAAACATAAATCCTACATAAACTAATAAGCAGATACAGACAAATAAACACATAGACATGCAGACACGCAAACACCTACAAATTAGAGTTCAACACATAATAGCCAGTACTAGCTATCATCAACGACACTATCGTCCTCTATATTCTCATCATGTAGGTCTCATATCACTTAATAATCACATAACTATAAAATTTTACAACAACAAACAATATAAATCAATCCACACTAATAACCATGGGTTGCTTCCCACAAATAGCTTGTTTTAACGTCTTTTACCCGACGTTACTTGGATACCCTATCGGTTTTTGGATTCTTAACCCTATCAGTTTTTGGATTCTTAATATTAATTGCGCCAAGTGGGTAGACTTTAACTACAGTAAATGACCTCGTCCATCTAGACTTCTATTTTTTGCTAATAATTTTAATCTTGAATTATATAGAAAAATTTTTTGCCCAGGCTCAAATTCTTTTCTTATAATCGTCTGATCATGCCAGTTTTCATTTTTGTCCTTATAAATTTTGCATTCTCATAAGATTCATTCCTAATTTCTTCAAGCTCGTTTAATTATATGATCCTTTCTCACTAGCATGCTTCAAATTATAGTTAAATTCATTAAAAGCCCAATAAGTTTTATGCTCCAATTCTACTAGCAAGTGACAAAACCTTCCAAATAGGAGCTTATATGGTGATATTCCTATAAGAGTTTTATATGCATTCCTATATGCCCATAATGCATTATCAAGTATAGCAGACTAGTCCTTTCTATTAGGATTTATAGTCTTTTTCCAATATATATTTTTTTTAATTTTACAATTGGATACTTCTGTTAGATTACTAGTCTGAGAATGATAAGCAGTGACATTCCTATTCTTAAACCATATTTTGCAACTAGTTTCTTAATCCTATTATTTCTAAAATGCCTTCCTCCATCTATAATAATCACTATCGGTATCCCAAATCTGCTGAAAATATTTTTTTTTAGGAATTTTGCAATACTTTGAGCATCACAGCGGGGTAAAGCAATCGCTTCAATCCATTTATAAACAAAATCCACAGTAATTAATATATATATATATGTTTCCCGAAAATGGTATAAATGGTTCCATAAAATCCAAACCCCATAAATCAAAGATCTCAATTTCTAAAGTAAACTTTAGGGGCATTTCATTCCTTTTAGAAATATTGTCTACTCTCTGACAAATATCACATTTTTTTTACATATATGTTTACATTCTTAAACAGAGTATGCCAATAGAAACCATAATGTAACAATAGTTTTTTTTGAAAAAGAATTTTAATTGAGTTTGAATTCTTCAAAAGTATTATCCTAAATAACCTAACTTTTTAANAATTTTTTACATATATGTTTACATTCTTAAACAGAGTATGCCAATAGAACCCATAATGTAACAATAGTTTTTTTGAAAAAGAATTTTAATTGAGTTTGAATTCTTCAAAAGTATTATCCTAAATAACCTAACTTTTTAAAAAATTAAAATTTTCTTACTATAAATAGTAAAAATATTTTCCTACAGTTTTCTACTAATTATCTTAACTCTAGTTTCACCTATTTCATAAAAAGTTTCTACTAAATTTTCCTATTTCATTTCTATAATTAAAATTTTAATATCATTAAGATAACTCCACATAACGAAAATAATTTTTCAAATTAGATTTATTTGTAGTATCTTTAAGGAAAAATAAAGTTTAACTTTGAAATTCATTTTTCTTCCTCCCCCAAACTTGACTTTTAAATATTTTACAATCAGTGCAGAAAAATATAGTTGGAAGTAAAATTAAAATTCATAAATACATAATGAAAATTAAACTAAACTAAAGAAGAAGCATAATCCTTAGTACAAGTACTAAAAATAAAAGTATACATATAAAACTTTCTAGTTTGCAATTTAATAGTGAGAATTGTTATATATTAACAAGGAAGGAATTTAAAGAAAGTTTAATTACAACATAAATCCAAGTTCATTCTATAAAAACAACGAAACAAACACAATTCAAACACATAAACATATACATCATTTCTAAATAAACAAACAAACATAAATCCTACATAAACTAATAAGCAGATACAGACAAATAAACACACAGACATGCAGACACGCAAACACCTACAAATCAGAGTTCAACACATAATAGTCACTACTAGCTATCATCGGCGACACTATCCTCCTCTATATTCTCATCATTTAGGTCTCATATCACTTAATAACCACATAAATATAAAATTTTACAACAACAAACAATATTAATCAATCCACACTAATAACCATGGGTTGCTTCCCACAAATAGCTTGTTTTAACGTCGTTTACCCTACGTTACTTGGATACCCTATCGGTTTTTGGATTCTTAACCTTATCGGTTTTTGGATTCTTAACCTTATCGGTTTTTGGATTCTTAATATTAATTGCGCCACAACAGTAAATGACCCCGTCCATGTAGACTTCTATTTTTTTGCAAATAATTTTAATCTTGAATTATATAGAAAAACTTTTTGCCCAGGCTCAAATTCTTTTCTTATAATTGTCTGATCATGCCAGTTTTCATTTTTTTTCCTTATAAACTTTGCATTCTCATAAGATTCATTCCTAATTTCTTCAAGCTCATTTAATTATATGATCCTTTCTCACTAGCATGCTTCAAATTATAGTTAAATTCATTAAAAGCCCAATAAGTTTTATGCTCCAATTCTACTAGCAAGTGACAAAACCTTCCAAATAGGAGCTTATATGGTGATATTCCTATAAGAGTTTTATATGCATTCCTATATGCCCATAATGCATTATCAAGTATAGCAGACCAGTCCTTTCTATTAGGATTTAAAGTTTTTTCCAATATATTTTTTTTAATGTTTACAATTGGATACTTCTGTTAGATTATTGATCTGAGGATGATAAGCAGTGGCATTCCTGCTTTTAAACCATATTTTGCAACTAGTTTCTTAATCCTATTATTTCTAAAATGCCTTCCTCCATCTATAATAATCACTATCGGTATCCCAAATCTGCTGAAAATATTTTTTTTAGGAATTTTGCAATACTTTGAGCATCACAGAGGGGTAAAGCAATCGCTTCAATCTATTTAGAAACAAAATCTACAGTAATTAAAATATATATATGTTTCCCGAAAATGGTATAAATGGTTCCATAAAATCCAAACCCCATAAATCAAAGATCTCAACTTCTAAAGTAAAGTTTAGGGACATTTCATTCCTTTTAGAAATATTGTCTACTCTGTGACAAATATCACAAATTTTTTACATATATGTTTACATCCTTAAACAGAGTAGGCCAATAGAACCCATATTGTAAAATCTTTAGAGCAGTTTTATCATATCCAAAATGTCTTTCAAACTCAGAGTCGTGACTTTTCCACATAATTTTGTTGGGTTTCTTCTAACGACACACAACTTTAGATAACTTGATCCTTATATCTTTTACATAAATATGGGTCATCCTAAAAGTAGAATTTTGCATCATTGATAAGTTTCCTTCTTTGATGAAATGTTAGTTCGTATGGTATAATGTTAGTTACAATAAAGTTTACAATATCAACATGCCACGAAAAATTTTTATTAGTCACAACATATACTTGTTCATCAAGAAAACTTTCGTTAATTTCACTTTCATAATCCGACAAGTTTTCCTGCTCTAGTCTTGATAAATTGTGAGCTATTTGATTTTTTGATCCTTTTTTATCCATTTTTTAAAAATTAAACTCTTGCATTCGAAGGACTCATCTGATTAATCTTGGTCTTGCATCCTTCTTACGTGTGTGATATTTAATGGCTGGTGATCCGTAGGCACTATGGACTTAGCTCCAATAAGATAGGATTTGAATTTGTAAAAAATAAATGGTATTTCCCATAATTTCTTTTCATTTGTAATGTAGTTAACTTGAGCTTCATTAAGGGTTCTACTTACATAGTGTATAACCTTAAAAATCTTATTATATCTTTATCCTAACACTGTTCCAATCACATAATCACTAGTATCACACATTAACTCAAATGGTCTCCCCCATTCGGGTGAGATTATAATAAGTGCGGTGATTAATTTTTCCTTTAATAGATTGAAGGCATTTGGGCATTCCTAGTTGGAATCGAATATCGCATCTTTTTCCAAAAGAAGACATAAAGGCTTCAATTTTTTTTAAAAGTCTTTAATATATGGCATGCGGAAACCACCACGTCCTTAAAAACTGTTAACTCCTCTCACTGTAGTAGAAGGAGGTAGTTTGTCAATAACTTGAATTTTTGTTGAATCTACTTACATGCAATTTTTAGAAATTTATGCCTAAAAACAATTCCTCCTACGACTATAAATTAACATTTTTCCCAATTGAGAACTAAATTTATTTCCTCATAACAATTTAAAACTCTCGCTAAATGATCTAAACAAGAATCAAAGGAGGTTCCAAAAACTAAAATGTCATCCATGAAAACTTCAAATCCTTTCTCAATTAAATGGCATAAAATGGACATCTTGCACTTTTGAAAAGCTGCAGGTGCATTGCATAAACTAAAAGACATTCTTCTAAACGCAAATGTTCCATAGAGACTTATTAATTTTGTCTTTTCTGGGTCCTTGGAAGCTATAGGTTTCTGGTGGTATCCTGAATATCCATCCAAAAAATAAAAATATTAATGCCAGCTAGTATATCCAACATTTGGTTCAGAAAAGGTAGAGAAAAGTAATCTTTCCTTATAGTAAGATTTAATTTTCTATAATCAAAATAAATTCATCACCCCGTGACTTGTCTTGTTAGAATTAATTCAGCCTATACATTTATAGCTACGCTCACTCCCCCTTTCTTAGGAATGTAATGAATCAGACTAACTCAAGCATTTTCAAAAATAAGATAGATAATACCAGCATCTACCACTTTAATATTTTTTTTCGCCACTTCTTTCATAATTGGATTCAACCTCCTTTGATGATCAGCACTAGGCTTATAATTATCTTCAAGCAAAATCCTAAGCATACATATTGAAGGGCTAATCCCTTTAATGTCTGTTGGAGACCATCCAAATGTTTTTTTTATAATTTCTTAATATCTCCAATAATTTTTCTTCTTATAATTGAGTCAAATCTGAAGATATGATGACTGGTGAAGTAGACGAGTTCTCTAAATAAGCATATTTTAAATGTGTAGAGAGTACTTTCATCTCTAGTTCCAAAGGATATTCAATAGATGGAATTAAAGGTTTTTTATTTCTTAATACGTCCAAAATTTCTAATCTCTCTAAACATAGTTAGAGTCTTTAGTAAACAACATCTTCAACTCGTCATGAAAGTCCATTTCAATCTCTTCTTTTAACTCATGTGCTTCAGTCTTATTTTCAAAATTTTCTTAGAAATTGTTATCACTTAAATAATTCAGTAGCAAGGAAAAGTCTTCCCAAAATGATTAGTATTCTTTATCTTCCCCCATATCTAATATATTGAAATCTACAGGGAAGATAAATTTATCCANACTCCATATTAAACATGAGCTCAACAGAATTTGAAAAAAAAATTAGACAGCATAAGTAGAAAATTATAAATATGCATATAATTCTATTTATACCTCGAAGTCCAAGCCCAATGCCTCTAGTCATGTCAAATAAACTTCTAACATTCGACAAAATCGAGCATCGGACTGCATCTAATATTTGTTGAAGTCGAGCGTCTGTAGTGCCTTATTTGTTTGTTGAAGTCGAGTGTCAANTCTTATTTATTCCAATAATATGTGTGAGCTTCGTATGTAATTGCTTCAATTTCAATTCTAGACAACAACGCCAAAAACTTGACTCCTGCTGCCCATGTGTTCTTGCACACTTAATNGCTTATTTATTCCAACAATATGTGTGAGCTTCGTATGTAATTACTTCAATTTCAATTCTAGACAACAACGCCAAAAACTTGACTCCTGCTGCCCATGTGTTCTTGCACACTTAATTCCCGATTAAGTGTTATTTAACATATATTTCTCATTTTTATCCATAATTTAATTTACACACTAGGGATGCTATGCAAGTGCATATATCATTCAAGTAATATAAAGCTTTCTTTCAATAATCATGAGTATCGATCCCACATGGAAAGGTTTAATTCGTAATGACTTTAGTAAAAGTTCTAGTCTACAATAACTCGTCTTAGGCTGAAATTTCCGAGAAGTTTGATTTTCCCAAATTTGCTACTTTACTCTAAAATTAAATTTAACTAAATTAAATAAAAACCTAATCTACGGAGGCAGGGAAATTTTGGAAAGTTCTTATATAAATAATACTCTTTTCTCTTGCAATAAAGATAATGGCATAAACAGTAAGAGAATTTATAGAATTATGTAATAATTTTTGTGCCAATAAGGAACATATGTCTACCTGACCACTTCCGAGTATATAGATAAGCTTAATCTTCTATTAGGCTTGCACAACTAGTAGAGATGCGAAGATGGTTAAAAAGCCTTACAACTCATAGTAAGGAACCCATTCACTTACATCAATTGTCACCTAGAAGCTCCTAATAGAAATAGATCATGAAGTATATTTCTTTTAAAAGTTGCATCGCTGCCTGACTACTTCATCATAGCCAACCGAACAATGTGAGTGCACTCAAGTTGTGAAGTCATCGCTCTTCCCAGTCTTAGTCTCAACTTACAACAATTTTTAACATAACCTATGGTCATTATGTTATGTCAATGNATCACCTAGAAGCTCCTAATAGAAATAGATCATGAAGTATATTTCTTTTAAAAGTTGCATTGCCGCCTGACTACTTCATCATAGCCAACCAAACAATGTGAGTGCACTCAAGTTGTGAAGTCACCGCTCTTCCCAGTCTTAGTCTCAACTTACAACAATTTTTAACATAACCTATGGTCATTATGTTATGTCAATGAAGCAACGGAGACTTTACTCATCACATGGAAATTAAACATTATGTTATCATAAAATAATTTTTTTTAATCATGCCACTACTTCAAAATAAGAGGAAAGAGTAAGGAAAACTACTCACTAAGCATGGAGAAAACACATGGATTCTTCATTACAAATGACATTGAAATCATACAACAATATTACAATAATTCAAAGAAAATACAAAAAGTGTAT
>JXCR01027381.1:0-11304 GCA_002079205.1 Phalaenopsis hybrid cultivar
ACTCTTTATTAATAGGGAGAAGTGTTCGTTTATGAAGACAAGTGTCAAGTTCCTCGGTTTTATCATCTCAAACCAGAGAGTTGAGGCCGATCCCGTAAAGGTGCATGCTGTCCAGGCATGGCCACACCCCGGAATTTCTCTGAAGTCAGAAACTTTCACGGTTTGGCCACCTTCTACCGACGATTTATTCGCAATTTCAGCACCATAATGACCCCAATCACTGAGTGCTTGAAAGAAAAATTTTTTCTGTGGGGTGCTACGGCAACAAAAGCCTTCAATGATATTAAAAAAAATGGGACAAGCACCGGTACTCAAATTGCCAGATTTCTCTAAAATTTTCGAGGTGGCATGTGATGCTTCGCACGTGAGAATCGGAGGTGTTCTGAGTCAAGAAGGTCATCCCATTGTCTTTTTCAGTGAAAAACTCAACGAGACTCGCAGGCGTTACTGAGTTTATGATATGGAATTTTATGAATTAATTCAAACATTGAAGCACTGGCGGCCTTATTTAATCCATAAGGAATTCATTCTTTATACCAATCACGACTCTTTGAAACACTTAAATTCTCAAAGTAAAATGAATGCACGACATGCACGTTGGATGGATTACCTACAACAATTTGAATTTCTTATTAAGCATAAGTCGGGGGCGGAGAACAAGGTGGCAAATGCCTTGAGCAGAAGGCCTCATGTGTTACATTTATCTACCATCAATACTACAGAATTCGACAGTCTCAAAACCGAGTATGCCGATGACGAAGATTTCAGCAAGGTATGGAATGATCTCAAGCACAATCGGCCATCGGGTAATGACTACATGCTGCAGGAGGACTTATTCTTCAAGTCCCGCCTTTGCATTCCGCGCGGGTCAATGCGAGAGTTTCTAATTTCCAAACTCCATGGTGGGGGTTTGGCGGGGCATTTCGGGTATGATAAAACCTATGCTATTGTGGCTGATCATTTCTATTGGCCTCGATTAAGGAGAGATGTGAACACCGTGGTTGACCGGTGCCGAGTTTGCCAACTCAACAAAGGGACCAAGCAGCAGCCTGGACTCTACACACCACTTCCCATTCCGGAAAAACCATGAAAACACATAAGTATGGACTTTGTTCTTGGGTTGCACAAGACTCTTCGGCAACACGACTCAATCATGGTGGTGGTAGATCGCTTCTCTAAGATGTCCCATTTTATTCCATGCCACAAAACCTTTGATGCATCCAAAGTTGCAGCAATATTCATGAAGGAGGTTGTCCGTTTACATGGTGTCTCATCCTCCATAGTGTCCGATAGAGATGTCAAATTTGTAAGCTATTTTTGGAAGACTCTGTGGGAAAAAATGAGAACCAAGTTGATGTTTTCAAGTGCATTTCACCCCCAAATTGATGGTCAAATTGAAGTGACCAACAGGAGTTTAGGGTGTGTTGTCTTGTTGTGGATCACATTACCAGCTGGGATATGATACTTCCTTATGTAGAGTTTGCCTTCAATAACTCTGTTAATAGATCAACAGGTTGTGCTCCATTCGAAGTGGTTTATAGGTTTCGACCCAATACTCCACTAGATATCAACTCATTATCGTTGCCACCCAGGCCAAGTGAGGCTGCAGCAGATTTTTCTAGTTATATGCAAACTATTCACGAAGAATGCAAGCGGCGCTTTACGTTCCACACAAATTCCTATGCAGCGTCAACAAACTCAAAACGTAAGGATCGTCAATTTAACAACGGGGATCTGGTCCTTGTTCGGTTAAGGCCGGAACGTTTTCCTCCGGGGAGTTTTACCAAGCTTCATGCCCGCCGAGCAAGCCCTTTTAAAGTTATCAAGAAATTAGGAACTAATGTCTATGTTATTGAGCTACCCTCCAACTTCGACATTAGCCCAGTGTTTAACATTGAAGACCTTACTGCATTCAAAGGAGATGATCGTGACTTTTCTGCACTACCAGCTCGAAACAAATCATCGATCATGCGAATGCCAGAAAATACAATACCACGAGATGAGATTGCTGTCATTCTAGACCATCAATTTGTTTCAACTCGTCGGGGAGGATATTTCAAGTTCTTAGTCCAATGGAAAAAATGTCCAAATTCGGGCTCGGTTTGGTTACAAGCATCTGAGCTCCAACGTTTAAATTCACATCTTTTTGCTACTTACCGTCAACATAATTTGCCAGAGTCAAGTTCTTCAGGAGCGCCGACAATTGATGCAAATCCAGAGGAAATTATGGAGGAGGATTTAGAAACCCAAACAAATCAGGAAGGGCAATAAATCATAATTTCAAATTCAAAATTTAAATTAAAATTTTAAATTATGGAGGAGGAATTGGAAACCGAGACAAATTAGGAAGGACAATAAATCCTAATTAAAGTTTCAAATTCAAATTCAAATTCAAAATTCAAAATTCAAAATTTGAATTTGAATTAAGAAGCTCAATTAAAGGCTCATGTTTTAGAAGTTAATTAAAGTTTTTCTTTTCATATTATGCTTTCCTTTATTTGCTTTCCTAAAAGTAATTTTATAGGTTATTATCTTCCCAGTTGGAATGGGAGGTTTGTAATATGTTTCTATTATTTAAATGGAGTAAGAAAAAAAGATGGGGCATTAACTATTGCTACTAATTCATGAGTTCTTTTGAATTTCGTTGGTGAGTTTCCAACAGTGCAGAGGGGTTCTGTTTTGCCCCTCTCTTAAGTCCAATGAGATATTGAACTTAAGGGAAGACATCATTAACCTTGAAATCCTATTACACAACTGATATCTACATGTGAAACTACTGAAATCTAAAATATATTGGCACAAATAACACATTTAACAAATCAATTTTTACGAAAATATTGAACTGTTGTGTGCAAGGGTCTCCTACGAGCAAATATGATGAACATAAAAAATAATAACAAAGAGATCAAATTTTCTTTAATTATCTACATTATACTTAAACTCATATTGTTGTAAGAAAAACAATCCAGAATTTCTTATCTTTACATCTTTTTGAAACAAAAAATCTCAACTTAACAGAGGCATCGGTTTATGCATATGGTATGTGCTTCTAAAATCATTTTAGCTAGTTAAAAATTACAAAAAAAATTAGGCGTGTATTGCATGCACAACTTTGTAGAGTAAGATGTTGGGTCGAGAACTGCCTCTTAATGAGCTACAAACCCAAACCCATCAGAAACAGAAGAACTTGCATTGGGTTGACTCCAGATGGTAGAGAGCCTATCTGAGCATTAAGCTTCTTTTATTATTTTAAATGTGAGAAATATATATTAATTTTTAAGTATAAATTTCTTAATATTCCCTACATAAAGAATAATAGAATGAAGGAAAGAGCATTGTAAAAAGGCTCAGGATACACAACCTGTAGAGGAAGAATTTAGGCTGGAGAAGAAAGCAGTTTGGGGTAGAAGGGAAGAAAAAAAATTATAGCTTAGGCTCTTAAGGTGGCATTTGTCTGCTCATTAGTGCGCGATACTTCATGAGCTATTTTTTAAGAGCGAGGGATGGCTATGAAGATGATACTTAATGAGCTTCTATTTAAGAAAGACTAATAACTATAGGGAGACGTGAGGAGAATGTTAAGATGCTTAAGAATATCGGTTTAATCTCGCATTTCATAGTTGAAATTTAAATCAATATTTGAATATCAAATGGTTAGCCAATTCAATTTAGACTTCGTACTCGCTAATCTAGAGATAAAATATAGTAGGAGATCAATCATATTGCTTATGATTGATTATGAATCTCCCAAGTGTAAAAAAGTATGTAGTAGTGAGATCAAAACAGAAACCATGTAATTGGCATATTATGTCCTTGAATAAGGCAGAAAGAACAAGATTATATTACAAACTACGTTCTCATAACAGAATGAAAATACTATAAATAAGGCTCACATGGTAGAAAAATAGGGTAACCAAGATAATTTCCCTGAATTTGATTTTTTCTTGCTAGCTCTATAGTTACGGGTCCTTTACTCTATAGCATTGAATGGCATGAAGTACTCAAGCTGAGGTGTTCGTCTTCTGGTAAAGCATAGAAGATTCAATTAATGTAGAGCCTCTGGTAAGATTTCTAGAATGAAAAGCTTTGGAATTCTACGGCCGAAAAGACTCATAATAGTCCATGGAAGTGTGTTTGGGTCGTATGAGTAAGGTCGAAGAACATTTGTGGAGTAAAGTCAAAAGGAATTTAATGAATTTTTTTGCTGCTTGTCATTGATAGAAAAGTTTGAACAGCAACTCCAAACACAACAAATTAGTGGTAAAAATGGCTTTAAATTTACAAAGACCTACTCTTTCAAAAACCTCATCCTATAATGTTACTGCCAAACTCAAGACTAGAGGTGCAAGTGAAGCAAGGAGGCTTGAGCTCACAAATCGAGATTATCTAGCCAAGAGCTTGGATGTAAGCTTTGACTTAATAAAAAGGTGCATAAATAAGAAATCACTTGTCGGGCCTCACAACACTTGACTGCCATTGTTTTCTTAGCATTACAGCATTTTAATCTGCAATAGAACATTTAAAGAAAATGTTTACGCATGAAAAATTTGTGTTGAGCCCTTTTTGAAGGGAGGTTAAGGCAAAGCAAGCACAACAAATAACCTTAAAGCCCTCTTTTAAGAATATTGTCGTATATACGCTCAAAGTCAATGACATTTTATTGAATATCCCTAGATTGGTTATACAGAAAAAAGACATCCAATGGATTATACATATGAAGTGATGAATAGAACTCAAAATGTCATTTTTGTTAGTTTTATCAATAGTGATAAGTGCAAGAAAAGCTTTGAAATTATTCATTTTTGTTAGTTTTATCAATAGTGATAAGTGCAAGAAAAGCTCTGAAATTATTCATAGAAGACTAGAAGCACAATTTCATTGAGCTTTGCATGCAACACTAAATTTTATAGAACTATGCATCTGTTTTAGTAACTCTAAAATGACCGAAAACAAAAATACTAGTTGATGGATTTTACGCATGCAATGGAATATTGGTTGAAAAATATGGATGAAGACGAAAAAACTAACCATAAATTGAGTGTGTAAACTAAGAGTGAAAGACCTTTTGATACCCCTCCATATGCAAGACAAAAAAAACCACATGGGCCAAATATTATGATTTATGTGAAATTAAAATTAATATTGAATAAAAGTATGATATTTAAATAATATAAAAACTTTTTAAATACTTTCAACAAATCAGTGGCCATCGTATAACCAAAGAGCTCCATACTTAGCATAACATATGGTTCATCTAGATGTTAACCTAATTCGAGCACATTTGAACATGCATGTACACAAAATTGTGTATTAATTGTTATCATGATATTTTATTTATTAATTTTAATAAGTTTTAATCGCAGTTCATAGTGCAAGAAGCAGCACAATGAAGCAAAATCGCCTCATAGATTTTGTTTATATAAAATATAATACGCCTCTGATTCACATAAATAACCATCGTGACATTCTTGACCATGTCTCATTAAACAATATAGATAATGCTAATAAGTGGCTATCTAGAAAAATAGATGATGAGATAGATCAAAATAATGACTTATTATTGATTATGAATATTTGACATGAAGTATGATTACGAAGGTCACTAGTATTTATGAAAGAAGTTCTAATATTGAAAAATAATATAAAGGCAAAGAAAAAATTATTCATCCAGACTTAATATTGTTGAAACTGAACATGACGATGAGGATTATTATGATTTAAGAGATAATGCTAATGATAATGATGATGAGAGAAATGAGGCTTTCTTTGCTTAAAATGATAATTCTTTAGATGACTACTTTAATCTCTTATGAAAATATTAGACTAGAAAAAATTTTAATATTTGAATTTTAGGTAATTGAGGTATTGAGCACTTGTCATGATGTTTTATCTTACTTAATAATCTTTCATATTTATTTGTATTTTATTCTTTTTTTTTAAATATTGCATTATATTCAAAATGAAGTGTGCTGTCCTATATGATATGTGTTATGGCTCCACGGATACTTTTATGCTATGGTATTCTATTCATCATTGACAAGTATGAATATCAATCCTCTCAATTCCAAAAACCTCTCCTACCTATGCCTCATAATGACTAGAGTTCCATTCTTTAACTACATCATTTCCTAAGTCCTTGGCTCAATCACCTACTCAGAAAAGAAAACAAAATGCTCAATACTGCACAGGACAATTCTAAAATGTCATGATCTTTACAAACACCCCAACAATGTCACCCAGTAAACCTTATTGGGCTTAAATGCCAAAATTATATCTTTTTAGGCAATCCCTCCCCCGCTATCTCTCTCTATCTCTCTCTCTCTCTCTCTGAATTCTTTGTAATACTATAATCTACAAACAAAGAATACTGTGTCGATATTGATCTCAATGAGGACAAAGGCATTTTTATCAAAGCATTCTAAATTGTATTTGTCTGAATGATCAACTGTAACCTCGCTCAAATAAATAAATAAAAATAAAAACTGTTTACCTCTCAAAAAAATCAATGTCTCATCAATTTTGGAAGACTAGAAATATGATATAATACCATAGAACCAAGTCAAACTAAACAATACCCCCAAGATATGACAGTTGACAATTGTGGGAGGTTCTTACAGTGAAATGAAAGCTAAATGAAACAGTAAGTTCACAAATAAGTTTCACAAATCTACTAAAAATTTCAAAAAGTATAGTTTTTTTACACCACAAAGTAGTATAATTGGGAGGCTCCCACTTGAGGTTATGACTTCACAGAAATGAAATCCTCATAAAAGAGGAACCCGTGAAGCAGGGATCACATCATAAAGGGATGGTTAATCTGATCACTTCAAAGAGAATTACAATAAAAAGCATCAATGATGATTTGTGGGCATCGGATCAAAAAGGGATCAAGAAACCATGTTTGTATTAGCTTTAAGAAACTGATTTTTTGATATATAATGCTAGTGGTGCTAATGTTCAAATCACATCATTGAGATTGAAGAAAGCATCTCCAAGCATCCACAAAAAAATATGCATCTTATATCAAGTGCTTCGTGATAAAGATCGAGCAGCAAAAAAGTATTAACCATTGAATCAAAATCATAAATTTTATCATTACAATAAAAATTTTCAAAATACATTGGCATGAGCTTGTTTTTAAATTTTGAATTCAACAATAGCATACTTTTTGTTAAATTTATCAATAAGCTTTAAGGATATCTAGTTTTCTTTTTTTTTTTTTTTTTTTAACTCACACACACATACCCATATGTGCTAAGCCTTGAGATCAAGGCCATCTGACTATAGAAATCATTAGACTAAATTAGATGCACCTATATAGTTAATTATTTGTAGATAAAATTCTTTTTTTAGATATTATTCTTAAATTTTACAAGAATTTATCCCTACCTTATTATTCGATAAGTAGCCTTAATTTCGAACAAAAAATAAAAATAAAATAAAAAATCAACATTCATGCCAAAACCTATCCTCTGTTACTCTCTAATTGCATTAATCAATGGCCGTATTTCCTATAGCATAAAAGCCA
Source organism: Phalaenopsis hybrid cultivar (assembly GCA_002079205.1). Lineage (NCBI taxonomy): Eukaryota > Viridiplantae > Streptophyta > Magnoliopsida > Asparagales > Orchidaceae > Phalaenopsis > Phalaenopsis hybrid cultivar. Next base: position 7,529 of record JXCR01027381.1, read on the forward strand.
GATTCCTCTGCATTTCATCTAGTTTATTGTAGCTAAAAAAGCATAACTATAGTAGATGGTACTGTAGCACGTCTGCTACATTTGTTTGCCAGGACCTATAGATCAGAGCCAAAGACTCTCAATGGTATTGTATCATAAACTTTCTTATAGCTATGCCCTCATGCTGTTGTTGTATTTGTTATCATTGTTTCCTTGTTTGTATTAATGCCACTCGTTGCTATCTTATTGTTTTCAAACCATTGTCTTGCTACAGCCTTGCTACTATTGTCATTGTTGTTGTTGTTCCATATTGTAAAAACAATGAACAAGTTGTTGTCCAATAAAGGAAAGTTCAAATCCAAGAAGTGAACATCCTTTCTATAGTAACTAAAAGAAGAAAACAGTAAAGTCATTTACAATAGAAATATTCAATCTAGCTATATTCTCGTTTGCACTCGATCATATGAGTACAATATATATATATAAACCTCCTTTCTCTAATTCTAGCTTCCAAATTGTCAACTTAAGCCAAATGCTTAAGAGGTTAAAATGGAACCAAATTTGATTGATCCAGAGCTATAACTCACTACAATGACATAACTTTTAAGTTCACAATTGATAACAGTTGTCTTAGCTCGTTGATAGAATGCCAAGTCTAACCCAGTTATTTTTATTCAGGCTCAACTTAACAAGAACAGCAAAAAAAAAAAAAATTAATTGATTTAAAATATAAAAATACATCCTTGAATTTTTTATACATACATTCAAAAATATGATGCATATATATTTCGATTCAACCCAGCATAGCTTAATAAAATCTCTCGGTTGGTACCTAAATAGTTTAAACCTAAGATAACTCATGCTAGAGTTATCTTTTAGTTTAAACATAACTAGTTAACTACTTGTAGGCAGGGTTCTTTTTTGTTTTGTTTTTTTTTTTTTTTGTAAAAGTGGTTTAACAAGCAGATGAGAATTTATCCACGATATATTTATCTATAAATAGCCTTAATTTCCTACAATGAAACTAATCTAAAATAAAAATACTTCACAAATCCCATCCTTTCTCCTCTAAAATTCCAATAGGCATTGTTCTTATTTCCTATAACATAAAAGTTATAGCTCCCTCAACGTTTCACCTAGTTATTGAAGCAAAAATCATAGGTATAGCACCCTATATCATAGCACAATCCTTACCTTTGTTTTTTGGCGCTTGCAGATCAATGCCAAAAAGCTCACCAGGTTACTGGAGCATAAGCTTTTTAGTAGCTTTTTCTCCAATTGATTTGTTTGATGAGTCATTTACAGATGTACCACCCAAACCCAATATATTTATATCTGACTGCTAACTTGGCCAAATTTTTTAAAAATTGGCATCAAATCAAGTATGAATAATCCAAAGCTATAGCAACATCCAATGAAGTGGATTATATCCTAACGATTGATTTAGCTTGTAAATCAAAAGACAAGTCTAGCGGTGTAATCAAGCCAAGGTGAGTCCAGCTCAATAAGAGATTCTTCAATTGAGCTCGATGAACTAACAAGCTAAGCTCAAACCTGCTCTAAATCGACTCTTTCGCTCGTGAATCAACTTGTTTAAAAAATAATTAATATAAATTTTGCTCAAAATATATTAAAATTCAAGAGTTTATCTTTAAATTATATAAAATGTTAAAAAAAGATAGTTTACACTTTATAAAAATTGATTTCCTATTAATTATCTCTTAAATGTTAATCCTATATATCATTTTACTAACACTAACATGAATTAAAATTATTTTTTCTCTTTCATAATATACAAACCGGCTCATGAGGCAGCTTGAACTTGTATAATTAAACTAGAACTCGAGCTCAATTAATTAATCAAGCTAAAGTTCAAGCCATGGGTGGCTCGAGCTTGACTCGATTCGTTTACAACCCCAAACAAGTCCAACTAATTAATACTTAATTATTTATCCAAGCCCAACCCAAGAGAAACAAAAAATCAATTTTTAATTGATTTACAATATAAACACAGCCATAAATATTTCCATGCATGCATAAACATTTCGATCCAATCTCAACATAGCATACAACAATCTATAGGTTTCACCTAGTTCAAGTTGGTTTCAACCTAAATATAGATTATTTTTGGGCTCTTTACTTTTTGGAAGATTTACATCCATAACACTCAATTCTTATATATTTATGTTTCTAACACCAAAATTTTAATTTTTCACATATATGGCACCTTAACTATACATGAAAATGTGTATTTCACTACTTAAGTTAAAATAGTGGTATTGTTTTATGTGATATGAGAGATTTGAGTGCTATAAATGTAAAGAATATAATTTGGGTGTTAAATATGTAAATATATAAGAATTTTCTGGTATGTATGTAAATGTCCCTTTTTTTCATTTAAGCTCAATCTTCCATCATCAAACCAAATTAAAAATTCCAGAGTCTCCACCTATAGCCACACAATTGTATGAACTAGCAGTTCTTATATTAAAACAGAATGGAGTAGAAATGCAAATTCCATTTTTAGAGCCATACCTGTTTGCCGATCTCACAGCCACCATATAAATGAGCAAAATAAATGTTGTAGAGATGACAAAGAAATGATGGCGCACTTTTTCCAGCCAAATCCGCAATGTAAGAAGCGTAGGCAGTTCCAATAGAACTCGGTTGTGGAATGACATATCCCTGATGCCTAAACCATTCCAAATCCGTTAACAAACTAGTCGATCGTTCCAGACCAGTTCTTCTAAAGTAAACATCTGTAGCAGAGCATAGAAAACGATAGATTAGCGCACGAAAAAGAGAGGAAATAAACTAATAAAGCTTACAGGTGACATCGGTGGAGTCCTCGACGATCCGTTCTAGGGTTTCGAAGACAAGTCTGCTATCGACGAGGTATTTGAGAAAGCCCTCCACGGAAGGCTGCCATGTGGCGATCTTGGAGGCGGCGATTCCGTCGGCCTCATCGTTGATGTCGCTCGTGTGAAGTTTCATGGCAACGAATCTCATTTCCTCGACTATGCCCTCCTTTTCGCCGGGATTAAGTTTCCGATTTCTAACCCTCTTTCTTCCGCCGCTGACCGGCGTAATGGTGGATGAGGTGGTAGCATTCGAAGAAGAAGAGCAGGCGAAGAAATAGGGTTTGGCATTGCTTTGATTGACGAGATGGTACGGTTTTGCACAGTGGGAGATTTTGCAGGGAAGCTGTATTGCAAGTGGAGCACAATGAATCATTTCTCCAAAATGTGGTTATTGGGGAATTTACACACACAGCAACCAATTCTTATGCAGTTAACTCTCCCACAGACTCTCCCACATCGAAGCTCTTGCTTGCATTCACTAGGTAGGTGTTCGTTTCACTTCTGTTCATTTTGTTGTCAGCATGTGCCAGTAATTTTATGGAGTTTATACTAACAGCAGATTAAGGGACCGTTTGAGGGCGCTTACCGCCCTTCCGTTTGGAAATGGCGTTCGCCATAAAAGTTTTGAAAACACGTCGTTTTAATATCGTGATTTCCTTAAGGTAGGGTAATCCGGTTAGGGGCGTCGTTCCGCGTATGCATCTAGCGTTTAGGTTGTTTTTCCCGTGTTGCCTTCGCCCTTGCCGTCTCTCCCCCTTGCCCTCTCCCTTCCCGTCTTGCCTTCGGTTTCGAGCTCTCCCGAAGCTGTGATCCGTGATATGAGGTTTTTTTTTTGACCTCACACTCTTGCCCTACCCGATATCCGTCTCCTTCTTTCCCGGAGGCCGTGTTCGATCTCTCTCACAGTTATTTCTGTTCATATGGTGGTTATAAATG
>JXCR01027400.1:0-19187 GCA_002079205.1 Phalaenopsis hybrid cultivar
GCTTATCCTTGGTATCTATTCATTAAATAATAATAATATTATTAAAATTTCAGTTATTATACAATTCATCATGCAATAGGTTTGCAAATCTTTTTCAAGCTAGCAAAATAGTGCAATTTTCCGATTGAGAAACTTGTAATGAACTAGACACAATTAACCATATGAGAGAAATAAAAGAATCAGGAAGAGAATTAGAGTTGTGGTTTAGCTTAGATCTAAACTACATCCAGATAACTATGCAAGGTTAATCTCATTAATGAGATTACAAAGTTTGGCAGTTTCATATCTCTTCTAGCTTTCAAGCCATATATACAAGCTACACCATCTTTCTTCTTCAAATAAAACTAGGATACAAGCACTCCTTGAGAAGACTCACAGAAGCCTTCTTTCTCTTTTTCTTAAGTCTCTAAAACCATGAGGTCTATGCCAAAGCCCTAGAAGAACCAAGATGGAAGCTAGAAGGTGGAGGTTCCTAAAAAGATCGAAAAACTCCTGCTCTTAAGCAAGTAAACCTTCTTTATATCTTTTCCTTTTTTTTTCTCCTTTTTGTACAACCATAAATCTCCATTTAGCCCATTTTTAAGTACGCTTGAATGACAGCCGTAAGCAGGCCACTTGATTGGATCCCATCTAGTGGCTCAAAACCTACTGCTCTTGGTAAATCTGTTTTTTTCTGATATCTGTTGGGGGGCTTGAAACAAAAGATGAGATTTGGCTTCACCTACACCATAGTTAACACAGCATACTAACGCCAAATATTTTCAAGGTGTCATATCATTTGACAAATCTGTCTGTATGCTGGGACAATAAAACCTTTGATTAAAAAGATCCATCCTATTTAACTATAGTCTCCATATTGACAAAAATTTAATAATTTTTAGACTGACACAGCAAGTGCATGTTCTTCTTTTAGGTTATATACTGATGTTAGCTAAGCAAAAAACCTTTATGAGAAAACCTCTGCATCTATATTCAGATATTACGTAATTTGTCCATATCTTTTACCTTTGCGTCTATGGTTTTCTTTTTCTTTATTTATGGCACCTTCACATTGTCTGAAATTGTTTTGCAGTTGACTGAAGCACTGGAATTGAGCAAACAGACTATGAAGACAGTGAGACAAAACCTATGGTGGGCATTTGCTTATAACATTGTAAGCTTGTTAAATCTCGTGCTTTCCGCTTAATTTTAAATGACCTAATCTACAAGAAAATCAGTCCACGAGGAAGTATTCAGACTCCTGAAGGACAGAAGTGATTTATTTATTATCTGTTAAAACACATTAAAGACGGTTAATAAATATTTTAACACACAATCTTCAAATAGGCCTAAAATTCAAAATCAAGTTGGAAACTTGCTTCATTATTTGTTATGCTTGTTCTTGGTATCTATACAGCAGCATAACATATATTTTTACAGGTTGGAATACCTGTTGCAGCAGGCGCACTCCTACCAATAACAGGGACCATGTTGACCCCATCTATTGCTGGAGCCCTAATGGGTCTGAGCTCTTTAGGAGTGATGTCAAATTCATTGCTTTTGAGGCTCAGGTTTGCTATGAGTCATAAGAAAACAAGCAGTGTGCACGAGTATGATAAAAGCCAGGGATCTACATCAGATGTTTGTGTAGATATGAACGAGTCTTCTGAGAAGCCATACACACCGAAATGGAGAAGCAGTTGTGTCTAGTAGGAGAATCATGAAAGTATAATACAGTCAAGCTCTGCACTGTTGCAGCCATTTTCATACATGCTGCCTAATTTATATGTATTTACATATCGAATACTTAAATTTTATCTTTTATATTTACACTACTCGGATCTTTTATATAACAACGAAAGGTATTGTCATTTTAACTTCTAAAAAGTGAAATGTACCTTTTAGGTAAGGTGGCATGAATGTAAAAATTAGAGCTTGTGTTGGATATGTAATATGTCAATCTTAAAGTAGTTGTGTTCACGTACCTAAGTACAATGGTATGGCCAAACCGTCAAGGTCCAATGTGGTATTATATAGATAAATATATTAATGAAAATATATTATAATTCAGACTAGCATTTAAATTACAAGGCAAAGATATAATAACATTTATATACACGCCAATCAATTCTCATGTTCTTACATATCATACACTTAAGATATATATGTCATTGTATCTATGATTGAAAATGTGTATTTATTTTTAAAAGTTAAAATAGTAAATATAAAATATTTGGGTGACATAAATATAAAAGGTAAAGTTTAGGTTTTAGATGTGTATGTAAATACCGAAAAAATCAATCACCATTAATCACATTGTATCAAACAGTCAACCAAAAGTTATTTATTGTTTATTGAACTCAAATTTGATCAAATCAATATTAAAAATTCTTAAATTTCAACTTGAGATATGGCTAATGCGGTCTAATGGCTTAATTCCTACTTTTATCACTCATATCAACAACAAAATCAAAAACAAGCAGAAGGATTTTAACAATAAAAAGTATTTGGTGTAGAATGTCTTGTCAAATCGAATTGATCATTTATGTACCACACCCATTTAAAATCATATTCAACAGCTTTTGAGATATGCCATAACCATTTTATTTCGATAATAACTCAATTTACATGTCTAGCACCTAAACGTCAAATTTTATATATATGTCCCCTTATCTATGCATGAAAAAGGTGTATTTCACTTTTCTAACATTAAAACAATAATATTTTTTGTGATATGATTTAGGTGATATAAGTACAAAAAATAAAGTTAGATGATTGATATGTAAAATACACAAGAATTGGGTGGTATGCATGCAAATGCTCCAACCACAATAACAAAACCCTATTCACAATCTCTCCCAACTTAGAAATCAAGCAGAATTCGTACCAAATACCCAGCAACAACATCCATCNCAAATATATAAGAATTGTGTGGTATGTATGTAAATGCCCCTAAAATTAAACTATGAAATATTGCGACTTACAATGGATACTTCAACTGATGTGAGCATGATTTCAGGTGCAGGGTCTCCAAAATCTAGCTGTCCTTTCAATTCCAAATTACGAGCAGCTAAAGGCCTGACAGGAATTTCAGGAGGAGGGCCANATTTAATCATTCGGACAAATAAAGTCCTATGGCATCACATAATGTCTATTTCCCTCCTAGCACTAGTAATTTATTTTCAAGAGTGAAGTACCAAAATATTGCCCTAATTATTTATATGGGGTTATTTTAATCCCAAAGTTAATGAAAGTGCTAAATTAGTTCTCAAACTCTTTTAATGGGGCTTATAATAGTCCCGTTAGGGATTATTTGAACTCATATTAGAAGTCTTTGGGGGCTAAATTGATATTTTTATAAACTCTGGGATTAAAGCGACAACTGCAGAGAGTTAGGAGACCATTTTGACACTTAACTCTTATTTTTAAGTAAGTGTTCGTACGGTACATTTATCTTCTACTTTTTTTTTCATAATTAGTAATTCAGAAAGATCTTGAATTCAAAAGATTTAGTGTTCCTTAGTATTAAAATAGTCAGTATTATTAGTTCATTATCTTTGTAATCCTTAATTATACTTCTTTAAGGTTCTGTGGTCGTGGTATATTCGTTTATACACCACAGGTATTTTCTGAAGTAAAGCCTGAGCAGAAAAGCAATTTCGTTCGGGAGCTTCAAAAAAGCGGAAAAGTGGTTGCCATGGTTGGAGATGGCATCAATGATGCTGCTGCGTTGGCTTTATCTGACATCGGGATTGCCATGGGTGAGGGGGTTGGTGCTGCTAGTGATGTGTCTTCCATAGTGCTTATGGGTAATAGATTATCACAGGTATGTGGAGGTGCCTTCTCATTTGGAGCAGTAATTATTTTTAATGAGACAATTATGACTAAAAAATGTTTCCAGCCTCCGTTGGAATATTATGAATCGTGTTGAATAGACTATACTTGGTTTATGTTTGGAATATTATGAATCGTGTTGAATAGACTATACTTGGTTTATGTTGTACTCAGACTATATTTTCAGAGTTCGCATTCAAGTTTTGTTTTGAAATTCAGATACTTTAGAAGTGAAATAACTTTATCTGGTATTGGTCAAAATTTAAATAGTTGCGATTGCACATCCTGTTAGTCACGCTGTTTATTTAATTTATAGATTAAATGAGAAGGAGTTAACTAATGGGAGCCAATTATTCGGGGATAGTGTTTTGTTTTCTAGATTTTTTTTTTATTTCCTTACAATTTTTACTTATTTCCTTACAATTATTCAGGGATTGTGTTGAATGTGCGGCCATAGGCCTGTGGAATTCCCCCATAGTGAATTAATTCTCTTTCATTCTCTTACTTATATTGGCATGGATGTGTGTAGAATTGCAAAATTTTTTAGGGACATTGCAGTTTAGGTTGCAATTCGTCACGACCCAACCTAATAGTTTTAGAACAGGAACAACGGTTGGATAGTATTGGCCTTTCTTTTAAATCATTCAATAATCCAACATAATTTCCAATAATAAAAAGAGTCACTAAAAACTACAATGTACACTAAATGAAAATTTAAATTATTCAGAAACAACAACACGATCTACAACTAAAATATCTTAAACTAACACACAACAATATATCACTACACAAAAGTACAGTACAATAATTGTAACAACAATATAATATGTATCAACAACAATCCTTCTGTAAATTATATTCCTTTTGTCAGACATATTAATCTATAATATTTTTATGAAAGAAACAATTAAATTTAACAGTAAATTTTTTACACTTTATGAAAAATTACAATCCTAGAATGCATTAAATTAATATGAAAATGTTATGTTGGAATACCCTAAGGGTATGCAATTCATTGATAAATCAAAACCATAAGTTTTCATTTATAATTTAACATTTTTCTGTTTCAATTTAAGTATTTATTATTTTTAAACTCTTTAAGAAGTCATATCAGGATTTTCGTCGTACTTGAATGTATCTTCAAAATTTTACTAGTAGGTACTCACAATTTTTGTACTCGAAAGTACAGTTTTACCCATTTTATTTTTTTTTATGCATGGGTACATCGCATTCTCTGTCAGTACTATCTCGAGGTAAATGACTTAAGTCCTTAAATTTTATGTTCTTTAAATTACCTTCTTTTAAGGATATTGAACAATCATTTTCCCTCATCATTTCATTCATTTCAATGATTCTTTTAACTTATAAGATGCATATAATTATAAAAAAAGTATCTAAAGCAATAATAAAAGTTTTTTATAAAATAAAACATCAATTTACTACTTCTAAGAAAGTAATTACTCACCTTTGCCTTAAAAGACCTTGGTAAAAACTTATTCTCTCACTTCACTTCCTTTGACTATCATGTATATCAGTTAAAGGTGTATATATAAGAATCTCATCCTAAAAAGAAAGACATAAATATAGTTAATTTATTTAAATATTTTTTTTCCAAATACGTTTAGAATAAAAAATTGTTTCAATTCTTATCCGCTAATTCTACTCATGAAAACTTAAAATCTATCTAATGTCATATAATTTAAAATGACATAAATAAGCATATAAATCATTTCTTTAAAAGGCTTGGTTTGTTTTCATGTACACATGGTTTTTCTTTTCCACTTACAATTCGATTTGATCCGCCCTTTGATCTTCTACCTTTAATTTCTAATTAAGTTAAGCCAACTATTAGCATTTAGTAAATAAATATACAATTTTAATTCAATTAATTAACCTTAATAAAACCTTAAATACCTTATTAAATCATTTAGGGCCCGTTTGGGGCAGCTTATAAGTGTGGGCGGTGTTTGCAAGACGCCGCCTCACCGTTTGGAAAACATGTTTCGACAGCTTATCCGAAAACGCGGTTGGGTTTTTACACTAAACGTAGGTCGTGGGTTGATCCTTGCAGGCCGCGTTTTAGGATAAGTTGCTTGTCTAGATAAGCACAAGTTACCCCAAACACACCCGCTAAGTCTTAAATGAGAGCTCTGTTTTGCACGCACGAGCCAACTCCACTCTCTTCTTTCTCTTCTTTGATGAGACATGGAACCAAACACTGTCGCCTTCTTCCTTTCGCTAGAGCACAACGCTGGCCATAGGCGCTCAAGCGCTCCATAAAGGCGCAACTACAGTGGAGCTGATTCTTAGGCGTCGGCTTTGGGCGCATATGCACTGCTATAGAGCAGTCGCTGCTCTTTTCCTTGAGAGATCGGTGCATGGTTGCCAGTCTATTGGCGGCTAGACACTCATTTTTGGGCGTCGAGACAAAGTGCTTGGGGCTTAGGCGCCAAGTTTGGGCTCCTAAGCGCTCGGTGAGTTAATACATTAAAATTTTGTTTATAAGTTGAGCATGTTTCTATATTCTGAATTCTTCAACGAGCATCCCGGTGAATGTGAGGAGTGTCAAAGAGATGAATTTTGTTGATTCAACGTGTTTTTTGCATCAGATTGGAGAGAGAAGATTGTTGGTGCAAGTTTGTAAGTTTCTTCGCATGAGTGTGGAGAAAAAACTTGTGTGAGTTATTTGTAACAATTTCTGAATTACATAGTAAAATTTGTGGTGACATGACTCCGCGGTTTTTCCTCATTTTTTGGGTTTTTCACATAAATTTCTTGTGTGTTTTTGTGATTTCTTTAATTGTGTTTTTTAAATTTTGTTCTAGTTTTCTCGAATCTTGTGATTGTATTCCGCTGTGAAATTAGATGGTGACTCTTTTAAAGTAGTTTTCTTAACAAACTGGTATCAGAGCGGGGTTCAATATGAGTGGGAGCATTGATCGAATAAGCAAGGTTCAAAGTGGAGAAATTTAGTGGGACAAACTTTGCTTTCTGGAAGATGCAGATGGAGGATTTGTTGTATCATAAAAAATTATACTTTCCACGACAAGGAATCATAAAAAAACTCTAAATATTTCTATGGGGGAATATCAAGTCTTGGATTGAACGACACTGGTTTGATCAGGTTGACACGTTCCTCATTTATTGTGTTTAAAATTGTGAATGTGAAAACTTCGGTGGATCTCATGGCTGCACTGGCCAAGATGTACGAAAAGCCTTTTGTTTTCAATAAAATTTTTCTAGTAAAGAAGTTATTTTATATGAAGATGGTGGAAGATAGTTCAGTGGCATAACATCTCAATAACTTCAATACTGTGACGAACCAGTTGTGTTCTGTAGGGATCATGTTGATGATGAGGTCAAAGCACCAATGATACTATCTTCATTGTCAGAAAGATGGGATTGCTTAGTAACTACGGTAAGTAATTCTTTGGGGACTTCGAAGTTGAACTTTGATGATATTGTGAGTTTAATGTTGAATGAAAATGTTCACAAAAAACAACAAATGGTGAATCTTTAGGTTTTGCGTTGAATGTTAATAACAGAGGAAGGAATCTGGGTAGGAATACAGACAGAGGCAGATCCAAGTCCAAGAAAAGAAAGTCCAAGTCAAATATAGGAGAATTTTGGAACCACGGTAAGCAAGGGCATTATAAAGACTGCAAAATACCAACGAAAGTTGGTGGTGTAGGACAAGAAAAAAAAATCTTTCTATTAATGTCTCCACATATGAAATCCAAAATGACTCTCTGGTGTTTTCTCAAGTAAGCACCGAATCCTGGATATTGGATTCGTCTCTTTTCATGCTTGCCTAATAAAGAGGTATTTAAAAACTACACTCAAGCGATCTATGGATTTTTTATTTAGAAGATAACAATGCCTACAGTGTAGTAGGAAAGGGTGATGTTGATATTAATTTGTCGAATGAAACAGTTTGGAAGCTTACTAAAGTAAGACATGTTCCAAGCTTGAAGAGAAATCTTATCTCTGTGAGCCAGTTGACAAAGTCAGGATTCATGACTACTTTCACAGGTGATTCGTGGAAGCTGACCAAGGGGCATTGGTGATGGCTTGGGGTAACATTGAAGGAATCTTTTATCTGATCAACCAAATGACTGATTTTATTGATGCGGCTGAAGTAGGTTTGTGGCATCGTATGCTTGGTTATATGAGCGAGAAAGGCATGAAGCCCCTGTTTTCAAAAAAATAAACTTCAGAATTTGAAATCAATTGATTTATATTTCTATGAAGATTGTGCATACTGACTATGAGGTCCAGTTCAGCTCATTGGAGGTTTTGATATTTTGTCACATTCATTAATGATCGCACGAGACATGTATGAGTTTATTTCTTAAAGCAGAAATTTAATGTATTCGAAGTCTTCAAAAAATGGAAGGCTATGATAGAAAATGAGATTGACTTGAAGCTGAAGTGTCTCATATCAGATAATGGGGGTGAGTACCATGATCAAAAGTTCAGGAATTTCCTTACTGCAGAGGGGGTCAGACATGAGTTCATTGTCCCAAGGACACCGCAGTACAATGGTGTGGAGGACACCGCAACAGAATGGTGTGGCTGAGCGCATGAACAAAACAATCATGGAGCGTGCTAGGAGCTTGTGACTGCTGCAGGCTTTCCAAAACAGTTTTAGGTTGAAGCAGGTGACACTGCAGTTTATCTGATAAATTGGAATCCATCAGTACTTTAGGAGGAAGGCTTACCTGAAGAAGCTTAGGTGACAAAAATGTATGTCTATCTCATTTAAAAGTATTTGAGTGTTTTGCTTATATACATGTAGATGCAGGGTCCACGAGGAAGCTCGACTCAAAATCTGTCAAGTGCACCTTCATTGGATATGACTCAGATGAGTTTGGGTACAAATTATAGGATTATCAAAATAAAAAATTCATCAGAATTAGGGACGTCACTTTCAACGAAATTGAGATGTACAAAGACCGAGTTAAAATTAAGGACATTTCGTCAGCTACTTCTAAAGAATCTATGTAGAGATAGATGATACTGGTGATCAGGAAAATGGAGAAAGAACAAGTGCTAAACTAGAAGGAGCACTGGAAGTTCTTCAGCAGTCTGCTACAGAAGTCAGGAGACTCGACAGAGTGAAACAAGCATACAAAGATATTCTCCTTCTTTACACTAGTTATTGCTAACTGATAGTGGTAAACCAGAGTATTTTGAGGAGATCACTCAGGTTAAAGATTCAAGAGAGTTGGAGCTCGCCATGGATGAAGAAATGCATTCTTTGGAGTCAAATTAGAATTCGGATTTGACGGTACTACCAAATGACAAAAGAACACTGCATAACAAATGAGTCTATAGGTTGAAAGAGGAGTCTAGGTTGAAAGAGGTGTGCATTACACAAAGATTTTCTCCCCAGTGGGGTGAAGATGACAATTGTAAATGTTTTGCTGAGTTTGGTAGCAGAAGAAAATCTACATCTCGAGCATATTAATGTAAAAACAGTTTTCTTGCATGGAGATCTTGAGGAGGAACTATACATGTTGTAATTACAAGGTTCCAGATAAAAGTGTTTTGGTCTACAAATTGAAGAAGAGTCTTTATGACTTGAAGCAGACCCTGAGACAGTGGTATAGGAGGTTTGATAGTTTATTTTAGACAATGGGTACATGAAGTGCTAAACATACCATTGTTGCTTCATCAGACAACTTCAATAATTGTTATATTTTGCTTCTTTTGTATGTAGATGACATTTTGATCGCATGGGCAAATATGGAGAAAATATAGGACTTGAAAAATTAGTTATCAAGTGAGTTTGAGATGAAATAAGTCCAACCAGGAAAATCCTTAGGATTAGAATCAGCAAGGACAGGAGTGCGGGAAGACTGAAGTTGTCTCAGATAGAGTATGTTGAGAAGATCCTACAGAGGTTCAACATGAGTGAGGTGAAACTAGTTTGCACTCCCTTAGGTAGTCACTCCAAACTATCTAAGGATCGCCAAACTCTGAAGCAAAGCAAGAACATATGGAGAGAACTCCATACACTCTAGCAGTTGGAAGTTTGATGTATGCGATGATTTGTACCAGACAAGATATTGCATATGCAGTGGGTTTAGTCAGCAAGTACATGGACAATCCAGACAGAATTGGGAGGAGATAAAGGGGATTCTTAGCTAATTGAGAGGAACAATCAACGGGGCACTTTGCTATGGAAGTGCAGGGATCAATCTACAGGGATTTGTAGATTCAGATCTGACAGTAGATGTGGATAGTAGAAAAAGTACAACAGGGTATATCTTCACATTGGGGAACACAACAGTGAGTTGAGTTTCCAAGTTACAAAAGATCATTGCACTTTCAATTACGGAGGCCAAATATATTGCTATCACTGAGGCTAGCAAGGAAATGATTTGACTATAGAACTTCATGACAGAATTGGGCAAGAAGCAGGAGATTGGAAAGCTCTACAGCGACAGTATGAGTGTGATTCATCTTACTAAGAACATAGTTTTTTATGCGAGGACGAAACACATTCAACTGAGATATCATTTCATTTGATCTCTTTTAGAAGATGGGCAGTATTTCTGGAAAAGATACATATAGCTTAAAATCCTACAGATATGTTGACGAAAGTGATGACTGTTGAGAAATTGAAGTTGTGCTTGTCTTCAGTTGAGTTTTATGGAGGTTGAGACTGAGGGTGGGCCACACCACAGTACGTGATCACGGTGCGTGTCTATGAAGGCGATTTAGCTGGAGGTACAGGTACAGAGGACTGATGCTCGGTGCTTTGTCTCCAAGTGAGAGACTGTATGGTTTTTGTGGTGCTAAAGCATTCTAAACAGTTTTAAGGTTGGCGCCTTGGGGCTACCCATAGGCGCTGAAGTGCCCCATAAGGGCAGGCTTTGGGTGCACATGCGCTCACTATAGAGCTGGTGCTCCTCTTTTTCTCGAGAAACTGACGCATAGGCGTTGGTCTAAGTGATCAGTGTGTTTAATACACGAAAAAATGGTCTCTAAGACAATTTTGAGCAGGTTTCTTTAGGCCTGCTGTTTTTTCTTCTGAATTCTTCGACTAGCATCCTGGTGGATGTGAGGAGTGTCGAAGAGGTGAATTTTGGTGATTCAACTTGATTTTTGTGTCGGATTGGAGATAGAAGATTGTTGGTGCAAGTTTTGTAAGTATCTTCGTGTGAGTATGGAGAACAAAATTCTGTAATTTGTAAAACTTTCTGAAGTATATAGTTAAATTCGTGGCTGTGTGACTGTGGTTTTCCCGTTTTCGGATTTTCCACGAAAATTTATTGTGTGCTTTTCTGGTTGTTTTGATTGTGCTTTCTTAAATTTTGGTTCTGGTTTTCTCAAATCTTATGATCCTATTCCGCGGTGAAATTAGAACGTGACTCTTTCGGAGTTGTTTCCTTAACACCTCCTTTGGCTACTCAAGCATCGAAGCCTCCCATGCACGCAAGCGGTGACTCGNAAGCTTCGATTTTTATTTACGGAAAATCATACTATACATTATTCGAGTAATGGGAAACCTGAACTAAGTTTTGTTGTGATCACATTTGCGATAACATAAATGATGTCTACCCATTTATTATCACACACACACACACACACTGCGGCCGGCATGAATCTCAAGAAGATCCAATGATCAAGGAGGGCCCGCTAACATGAGTCTAAAGGACCAAGGAACATCCAAAGTTTTAGGAGACTAAAAATTACGAGGGTCCACTGGCAGGAGACCAAAAGACCAAGAAGATCCAACGATCAAGGAGATGTATGACGTTTCAACCAATGTTTTAATAGCTGTGGATTGCACTTAGGGCTGGAAGAGGGACAGACATGAGTTGGGGGGCAGAGGGCCTAGTAATATTTTTACTCTGAGGTTTTAAAATGAGGGTGCAAATGACGACATTGAGAGTGAGAGTGTCCAAACATCCGACAGTGGGTGCGGTAAAGTGGGATCTGTTCGAGTTCTGTCCGCTGTCAAAAACCCTGGTGTTGTGAGTCAATCTAGATTTCCCTCGGAAAAGGTAAAGTAATGTCTCGTTCAATTAAAACTCTGGCTTCAGAAGGTCGAGTCATATTAACAGTAGAAATATCAGTTTTGAGAGGTTTGCCATAAACCATATCCAAGAAGAGGAGCTCTTGATCGAAAAGATGGAACTTCAGACCCAGAAAGCGCAACCATACAGGAATGGTAGGAGGTTTTGTGAGAGGGTCCAAATCGACTGTCCATTTTAAAACTTTCATCACACGGTTATCTATGCGAACGAGTCTTCTCTCAAATAAATGGACATAGTCTTCATCATTTGAAATTGTATGAGAATATGTATACCGTCCAGTTTACAAATCTTCTATTCCCCTTGCAGCAGCATTTGTTCAAAATCTTTTCGAATTAGCTCGAGTTTGGAGCTTCCATAGAGGAACCTACCAACTAAAACCAGCCGGTAGGATGAAGCTAAGGTAGAGATCTTGTTCTCAGAGAGAAAAATTGTAGACTTGCCATTTTTACGGGATGCTTTTCTGAGAAATCTGGTGTCAACGCCCAACGCTAAAGTATCATGGTATTGTTGCGGGAACATATACGAAAAAAGGGGCACAAGCAGGGTTACCTACGACAAGGGCGGCGGCGTAGAAACGGAGCCCCGAGACTAAATTGACAGAGCCCAAATTGACACCCTAACCACCAGTCATACAACACATACAGAGATATGTTTACCCAAAAAAGATTAAAAAGTAGCATAGAAAAAAAGTCTACCAACACGCAGATTTAAGTAGCATGCGAAAAATCCAATTTAGTTTTGCCTCTGTCTCTGGTTCTAGGACGGGAGTCCGCTAACAAATTGTTAAGTTTAGTACCATTACCCAAAACAACTAATGTATCATCCATCAAGTTTGATAATAGGCATCCATTCTTCTTCTTCCTCCTAGATGTATAGACCTGTCATTCTTCATCCGATGATTGACTCATCTGATCAGCGAATTGGTCCAAAGCTGGCCGAAAAGGTGTAGGCTGTTGCACATCATGAGCCTCATGTGCTTGAGTAACAGTAACACCTTGGTCTTCCTGATGAGGCGGCAGAAACTCAGTAGAAGTATTGACACACATTACCATAAACGATAGGTTCTAGGGCAGGTGATTCTGAAGTGCTCCCCCGCCCCCACGAAAGGAAGTTCCGTAGGTAGGGAACATACATCATGATTGTGTGGAGGCTGAATGGTTGACATATTACCTGCGAAAATAATGATATTTTCAGGAGTATCCTTCTGATGATCAATAGTATTAATAACTTGTAGCAGATCGGGAGGAGGGGGAATCACTGTCTCTGACTGAGCAATTTGTTTCTTTAGTTTGAGATGAGGGTGTAGATGGTGACATTGAGAACTGGAGTGGCTGAATATACGACAATTCGAGCAATATGAAGAGAAATGCTCAATCACAATCTTTTGTCAATATCCATGGTATTATGTGACTAACCAAAATTCCTCAGACACGATTGAAGTAATGTTCCTTTCAACAAGTACATTGGCTTCAAAGGGATGAGAGAGATTAAATGTAAAAATGTCCGTTTTGAGTGGCTTACTAGAGGCTGAGGCAATATAGTACAAAACTTTTTTAGGGAAATAACGAAATTTTAAGCCAGAGAGGAGAATCCAGATCGGAATGATTGGTGGTTTTGTCTGTGGGTCAAAATTCACCGACCATTTCAAAATCTTCATAACTCTGTTATCAATCCAGATTAGTCTTCTAGCAAATAAGGGTGTGTAATCCTCTTTATTATTTAATTGAATAAGAATGTGATTTCCATTTAAAAGTCTAATTTTTCACTCCCCAACAAAGTGCATACGCTCAAATTCTTTCGGAATAAGATCCATTTTGGGATGCCCATAAAGAAATTTTCTGACCAAATTCAGACGACATAAGGGGGCAAGTTGATTACATTTAGCTTCCATAAAAAAGATGGTTGGCTTCCATTATGCTTCCTCCTAGATGTATAAACCTGTCATTCTTCATTCGAAGATTGACTCACCTGATCAGCGGATTAATCCAAAGCTGGCTAGAAAGGTGCAGATTGTTGCACATCATGAGCCCCATGTGCTTGAGTAACAGTAACAACTTGGTCTTCCTGATGAGGCGGTAGAAACTCAGTAGAAGTATTGCCACCCATTACCATCAACAATAGGTTCTAGGGCAAGTGAGTTCTGAAGTGTCTCCCCCGGCCCCACGAAAGGAGGTTCCATAGACAGGGAACATGCATCATAATTGTGTGGAGGTTGAATGGTTGACATATTACCTGCCTCTGGATGAGCAGATCAAGAGGAGAGAAAATCACTGCATCTGACTGAGCACTTTGCTTCTTTGGTCTGAGATGAGGACGTAAATGGTGACATTGAGAAATAGAGTGACCGAACATACGACAATTCGAGCAATACAACGGGAAATGCTCAATCACAACCTTTTTGTCAATATCCATGGTGTTGTGTGTCTACCCAAATTTCCTCAGACGCGATTGAAGTGATGTTATTTTCAACAAGTACCTTGGCTTCAGAGGGATGAGAGAGATTAAATGTAGGAATGTCCGTTTTGAGTGGCTAGGCTAAGACAATAGAGTACAAAACTTTTTGAGTGAAATAATGAATATTTAGGCCAGAGAGGAGAATCCAGACCGAAATGATTGGTGGTTCCATCTGTGTGTCAAAATCCACCGACCATTTCAAAATCTTCATAACTTTGTCATCAATTCAGATTAATCTTCTAGCAAATAAGCGTGTGTAATCATCTTCATTATTTAGTTGAATAAGAATGTGACTTCCATCTAGAAGTCTAATTTTTCACTCCTCAACAAGGTGCTTATACTCAAATTCTTTCTGAATAAGTTTCATTTTGGGATGCCCATAAAGAAATTTTCCGACTAAATTCAGACGACAAGAGGAGGCAAGCAGATTACATTCAGCTTCCGTAAAAAAGATGATCGACTTCTCATTTTTTCTACCAGGTTTCTTAATATCCTCTGCTAACTCAAATAAAAGAGGGAAAGAACACGATTTAGGAGTACCTGAGGCGTGGACACCCGCAATGGCAACAACGTACAATCTGTCTAAAGCCCCAAAAGAGGGAGGCGCTGCGAAAGGACAACCAAATTACAGTGGAGTGAACGGAAGAGCCCCGTCCAATCGAAACATAGGGCAAAAAAAATTATGCTTCGAGCCTAATGAAATCATGGGTCGACGAAATACGAGCCGAAACCGACTTGGTAACAGCAAGAAACCACTGCAACAAATAGAGACCCGAGGAATTAGACGATGAGCGAGCACGAAGAAGCCGACGGAAGATGAAACAATTGAAACAGGAGATTTCAGATGCGCAAACAGATCGCCATCGAACATGACGAAGCCAAAGGAGCGAAAAAAAAGCTGGAATTAGAACAAGGTTTTATCAGATGGCGAAAACCTAGCAAAGCAGCCCGCCGACGCTGACGCCATTATGGTTATATATGTATATAAACCAGTGTCATGTGCCCCCACAATATAAGACCCTAATGTGCCTAACAATTCAAGTATCCATTTCCTTAAGGCCAACGTGCCAGAGGGGATTCGAACCCCCGACCAGGGGTCTTATACCTTGGATGCCAACCAACGGGTCGGGGCACGCGGCGGAAGAAGATTATGATATATATATATATATATATATATANTAAGTTAAAACCATGCAATTTTTTTACTTCACACTCAAAGTATCTCCTACCAAATAATCTTTTATTAATTGGACTTATTAGGTGTTATATCTTTCCTTACCTATTATTTCTTTTTTATTGTTCTTTTTTATTCTAGAATTCATGTGAGAGTTATTTATACCCCCTTTTATATAAATAAAAATAGTCCGCTTTATTCTGAAAATCAACATGATATCAGAGTCAGATTTCCTACCTAGCCACTGGTCCTCCTTTTAGGGCCACCGGACTCCCTTCCTTCTTGCCATCCTATTTGTAGGAAGGGAGTGAGTCTCCACCAAAACTAGCCGCCAGAATCGAAAATCCTAAAATAGCTTTGAGAAGAACCCTAGAGAAATCAAGGGTGAATCATCCGGCGATTNACTAAGTTAAAACCATGCAATTCTTTTACTTCACACTCAAAGAATCTCCTACCAAATAATCTTTTATTAATTGGACTTATTAGGTGTTATATCTTTCCTTACCTATTATTTCTTTTTTATTATAGAATTCATGTAAGAGTTATTTATACCCCCTTTTATATAAATAAAAATAGTCCGCTTTATTCTGAAAATCAACATGATATCAGAGTCAGATTTCCTACCTAGCCACTGGTCCTCCTTTTAGGGCCACCGAACTCCCTTCCTGCTGGCCATCCTATTTGTAGGAAGGGAGTGAGTCTCTACCAAAACTAGCTGCCAGAATCGAAAATCCTAAAATAGCTTTGAGAAGAACCCTAGAGAAATCAAGGGTGAATCATCCGGCGATTCCTTACATTTCTTCTTCTTGTTGCTGTCGACAATCGACAGAGCTTCTTCACTTATCGTTGGGTGAATTGGAATGAAACTTATCTGATTAGAAGCTCCAAAAGATAGCGTATGAGATCTTTGTCGCCGTAAAATACAGCTAGAAAGTCGTTGACATACATTTCTTCTTTGGAAAGAGCGGCAGCTTCATCGGGATTGGTGACATTGTCACTACGGCAGAGATCTCTAACTTTGAAAGTTGTCGCCAAGGTGAAAAAAGCATTGGGGCTTAAATTGTTGCAGAAGAGCNGCATCGGGATTGGTAACATTGTCACTACAACAGAGATCTCTAACTTTGAAAGTTGTCGCCAAGGTGAAAAAAGCATTGGGGCTTAAATTGTTGCAGAAGAGCCCCAAAAGGAAAGCAACCCCTCTAGGATGGTGAAGAAGCCAATGGCAATTGAGGAGCTCATGAGGGTGCATATGCGAATGTCAGAGCAAAATGATTCGTGGATCTGACGCGGGCTGCTCAGGATCAATGCTAGCAAGCTTAGGAGACATGTAGAATCATTCATTTTGCCACTAGAGTTAGTGCAAAAATTTGAAGTCTTTAATTTTCCAGACCAGTAAGAGTATGAAGGAGAAGCGAAAATTTGAAGCTTCTTGAAACTTGATTGCTTCTAAACCCTCTCATAAAGGCTTAGGCAGATCATACGTGGAGCTTCAGATAGGCTAATAAAGACTGAAAAGAATTCCAAAGCCTTTCCCGTCAACCTACCTGCTGCTGACAGACCTCTTACCAGGACTGTTGGATCTACTCCTCCAGCGGTTCTCTCCCTGCAGCGTTTCCTGCCGCCAAACCTCCCTCCTATAGGTTTTTCCTGCCACCGGATCTACCTCTATATATTTTCCCATATAGATTTCGGGCAGTTGTACCTCTTCCCTGAAGGTCCCCTCACAACCATAAATCATCTCTTCCGGCTTACAAACTTTCCCTCCATACCTTACAGACACCTTCCTGCAAGCCGCAAATTCCTGTTGGCTGCAAATTCTGGCAGCACCTCTATGGCGCCCTCCGCCATTTCACATACATGGATTTTGGAAATGAAAGGAAGCTTGTTACAGATGACNGCCGCCAAACCTCCATCCTATAGGTTTTTCCTGCCACCGGATCTACCTCTATATATTTTCCCATATAAATTTCGGGCAGTTGTACCTCTTCCCTGAAGGTCCCCTCACAGCCAGAAATCATCTCTTCCGGCTTAAAAACTTTCCTCCATACCTTACAGACACCTTCCTGCAGGCCGCAAATTCTTGTTGGCTGCAAATTCTGGCAACACCTCTATGGTGCCCTCCGCCATTTCACATACATGGATTTTGGAAATGAAATGAAGCTTGTTACAGATGACTTCATCGTTGGTTTGTTTTCAAAACAACTTGTGAAAGGTTATTACAGAAGTAAGACTGGATTTATTCTTGAATGGAATTTGAGTAACCGACCTATATGTATTTCTTAGTTAGTTTCTTTTTTACCATCGAAAAATCTATACAGACCTTCCTCTAGAACTTTTTTCTGCAGCAGACCCACCATGTGAACTTTTTCTGTAGCAGATCCTCCTTTTGGAAATGAAAGGAAGCTTGTTACAGATGACTTCATCTTTGGTTTGTTTTCAAAACAACTTGTGAAAGGTTATTACAGAGGCAAGACTAGATCTATTCTTGAATGGAATCTGAGTAACCGACCTATATGTCCTTAGTCAGTTTCTTTTTTACCATCGAAAATTCTATACAGACCTTCCTCCGGAACTTTTTTCTGCAGCAGACCCACCATGTGAACTTTTTGTTGCAGCAGACTCTCCTCCTAAGTATTTTCCTGCAGCAAACTCTCCTCCGGAGCTTTTTCTGTAGCAGACCCTCTGGAGCTTTTCCTATGGCAGGCCCTCCTCTGGAGCGTTTTTCTGTATCATGTCCTTCTCCAGAGCTTTTTCTTGTATTAGACCCTCATCTGGAGCTTTTCCTGCAACAGGTCCTCCACCAAAATTCTTCCTATAGCAGGTCCTCCTCTGAAGCTTTTTCCTACAACAAACCTATCTCCGGAGCTTTTTCTTTTTTTCTGCGGGTCATACCATGCAGTTTTTTTTGGATGTTGTCTACCTCCCTGCAAACTTTTCTGCAAAATTACCCATAGAAGTCTTCCAGCTAACAACAGACACTGCAGGAACTCCAATCAAAGACAACCACAGTTAACTTGAAGTCATTTTTTTTTTGCAGATTATCAACATCCCTGCAAACGCCATGTAGCGTTATCTATATAAGCATTCGCTTACCTACAAACACTGTATGAACTGCAGTCAATTAAAAATTAGACTTTCCTACAGATTTTCTACTCCTCTATAAACTCCCCCACGATATTACGTGTAGTGACATTCTGGCCTATCTACACACGTTACAGGAACTGCAGTCAAAGACAACCGTAGTACGGGATGAAGACTTCAAGTTCTACTTCACAGGATCTTGCTNCCTCTATTATTAGGCTTATATAGAGCTGATAGTCGGCCGAGAGCGAGGATATAGAGCTGGAAAAAGAGTAATCGGGAATAGCGGTAACTGAAAATGATTGGTGGAAAAAAAAATGAAGGCAGTGCTCATGACTGCCGTGGAGGAAGAAGATTATGAAGAAGACCTCTTGGAGATCTCAGAGAACGTCTTCACTATGAACCTTAGCACCTCTGCAGTCACTTAAGCTAAAATAATAAAAAAGCTGTTTGTTTTCATCATATTTATTTTAGAAATGGAGTTGAATATATTAGTTTCGATAAAAATAGTATTTATGAAAAGAAGAAAGATTTACATGGATATCATTCAATTCTTATGTATTTACATATCTAACAGCTAAATTTTATTTTATATATATATATATATATATATATAT
>JXCR01027400.1:19631-36554 GCA_002079205.1 Phalaenopsis hybrid cultivar
AAAAAAAAAAAAAACTTAGCTTAGATGTTAGATATGTAAATACATAAGAATTGAGTGGTATGTATTAGCAAGCCACATATTACTGTTAGTAGAGAGAATACTACAAACGACAGTGAACAAACTAGGAGAAAGGCATTTCCAAGAAGATGCAAGTTTACTTCAAACGAGCCCTAATGGATTTTGCTGCTCAGCATACATTGACAATGAGGAGGGGATTGTTGTTCATCAACGAGCAGAGAAAGGATTCTGCCATGTTCAGTGTCCGTTGATCAATGAGAAGGGAATTTTTTGCCCGACATGCGAAGCAGAGAGAACGTGGAGAAGAGATTGCCCAATAAAAAAGTAATTTGTAATGACTCACTCCGAAAAATATAAATTTTCTTGGCACGTATACGGTAATCTGTTCGAAAGAAAAGCTGATTTTCACCATCATCTCTCCCACTCTCCCTCTCTTTACATTGACACAGAGAGAGAAAGAGAGTCCTTCAATAGTAAACTTCATCGAAGAACAACTTCCCATTTGAAAAGATTACCACATTTGCGACAAAAAAATTTATATTTTCGTGGGTAAATCATTACTCATTATTTTATCAGGCAACATCTTCTCTGCTTCGCACGCCAAGTAGAGAATTATTTTCCCTTTGATCAAGAGACGTAGAACACGACAAAATCCATTCCCTCCTCATTGACAACATACATTCTCTCCTCATTGGTCAACTGACACTAAGTGACAAAATCCATTAGAGCTTGTATGAGGAAAGTTTACGTCTACTCCTTATTCCTTGAAACGCCTTTCTCCTAATTTGTTTGCTATTGTCCACAATATTCTCTCAACCGTCATATGTGGCAGTATTGTAGCATGTAACATGTTAATATAAACCACCATACTCTTATGCATTTATATATCTAACATCTAAACTTAGTTTTTTTTTCATTTGTACCACCCTTATCTTCCTATAAAAAATATCACTACTTTAACTTTTAAAAAGTATGCATAAATATAATGGCATTTATATAAAAAAAATAAAATTTAGTTGTTAGATATATAAATACATAAGAATTTAATGATATCTGTGTAAATCTTCTTTTTCATTTTATTAAATACTATTTTTACTGAAATCAATATATTTGAGTCCAATTCTAAAATAAATATCATAAAACAAACAACTTAACTTTATTAAGAAAGAGCAAAGTTGCTGGTGCTAAGTGGCATTTGGGGTTAGAGCAAGAAGAAATAAGTTCTTTTGAACAAAATAGAGGAACTAATAAGTATCCAGCCTAATGTAGAAAAAATCTGGAATAAATAAGATTTTAAGATGATAAGAAGGAAATATCAGATACTTCCTCTGAAGACTAAGCAAGAAATGTTATCACTGAGTGTGATCTAAGCATGTTTTCTAGTGTTACATGTATCAAAAAAAAAAAAGTAACATTTCAGTACAAAGTATATTCACGGCACATGTAATAGTGACGATATTACCAAATAAAAACAAGAAAATTTTATATGTATAACACTCAATTCCTATGTATATACATATTTACCACCGACATTTCAATTTCTACGTACATTCGACCTTACATTAGCATGAAAAGGAATACTTCCAAATAAAAGTAACATTTCAGTAAAAAGTATATTCACGGCACATGTAATAGTGACGATATTACCAAATTAAAACAAGCAAATTTTACATGTATAACACTCAATTCCTATGTATATACGTATTTAACGCCCACATATCAATTTTTACATACATACGACCTTACATTAGCATGAAAAGGCATACTTCACTTTTAAAAAGTTTAAATAATGATGTTTTTGACATGATACGAAAGATTTGGGTGGTATGTATGTANATACATATTTAGCACCGACATTTCAATTTCTACATACATACGACCTTACATGCTTCCAAATAAAAGTAACATTTCAGTAGAAAGTATATTCACGGCACATGTAATAGTGACGATATTACCAAATTAAAACAAGAAAATTTTACATGTATAACACTCAATTCCTATGTATATACATATTTCGCGCCCACATTCCAATTTCTACATACATACGACCTTACATTAGCATGAAAAGGCATACTTCACTTTTAAAAAGTTAAAATAATAATATTTTTGACATGATACAAAAGATTTGGGTGGTATGTATGTAAAAAAGCAAAATTTAGGTGTTACTTATGTAAATATATAAGAATTGTGTGGTATGTATGTAAATGCCCCTAAAATTAAACTATGAAATCTTGCGACTNTAAATATATAAGAATTGTGTGGTATGTATGTAAATGCCCCTAAAATTAAACTATGAAATCTTGCGACTTACATTGGATACTTCAACTGATGTGAGCATGATTTCAGGTGCAGGGTCTCCGAAATCTAGCTGTCCTTTCAATTCCAAATTACGAGCAGCTAAAGGCCTGACAGGAATTTCAGGAGGAGGGCCAAAAATATCATGGCCACTAAGCTNTATTTATCTCCAAATAATTAATACGAATTGATTAATTGGAGATATCAGGTGTTATACTTTTCTTTGCTTGTTCATTCTTTTTTATTATCTTTCCTAGACACACATATATATATCTGTGTGCGTGTGTGTGTGCCGCAAACCGAAGGTGACGCGAGACGTAGGGTTCGCCATGAGGCGAAACCCTAGGAGAGCGGAACGACATGTATAGATATATGTATGTATATATATTTATGTATGTATGAATATCCTCCCCTTTTTGAATTTTTGTATCTATCTCCCTCTTTCTTCCATCTATATAACACTCTGCATTTGCCTTTAAAGTATTATCATTCTTCTTCGTCGTTGTAATTCTCATCATTATTACCATCACTACCAACATCCATAGAATCGTGACTTGATGGACCTAGTTACAACCATCCNGTAGTTAGCTTGTTATTTAAAAGCTTTAATAATTAAGTTCTACGATAAATCATATATTATTAACTAAAGTTAATTAAGTATAATGTTTAATTATTTATTAATAGCAACATATCATATAATTATTTGTTGTTTTAATTCTCGTCTCTTATTTCTAAAATTCACCTCTCATTCCATACTCTTACGTACTATCATCTTAATTATCCATTATTACTTGAGATCGATTGCTCGAGCTACAGGACACTATGGTCAAAATTGATGTAAGCGAGCAACTACAGGTGTTGCACGCATCTCTTACCCTCATCCTCAGCTTGATTGTAGATGACATATTTAGTTACGAAACTAGTTTGTTTGTTAATTACGAAACTAGTTCAAAAGGAGCCTGTACAGCAGGGAGGATGGACCGG
The DNA here is from genome assembly GCA_002079205.1 of Phalaenopsis hybrid cultivar. Taxonomy (NCBI): domain Eukaryota; kingdom Viridiplantae; phylum Streptophyta; class Magnoliopsida; order Asparagales; family Orchidaceae; genus Phalaenopsis; species Phalaenopsis hybrid cultivar. The sequence goes on from JXCR01027400.1 coordinate 22,929, forward strand.
CCAACCAAGCTTGTGAGCAGGGGATACTACTCCTTCCTCCCTTTTCGTTTTCTTTTGCTACCCCTCAAAGAACCAAGTTGAATATAGCCTAAATCATTTATTAAGTGCTCAGAAACAAGTTTGTTTGTTACTTAAAAGTTTTAATAATTAAGTCTACCATAAATCATATATTATTAATTAAAATTAGTTAAGTATAATGTGTTCAATTACATATTAATAGCAATATATCATATATTTATTTATTATTTTAATTCTCGTCTCTTATTTCTAGATTTCATCTCTCATTCCATGTTTTTATGTACTATCTATCATTTTCAATATCCATAGTTGAACGCCTGCTTGAGCAATAGAACACTAGGGTCAAAATTTCTGTTGAACGCCTATAGGCTCTATAGGCGCGCGCATCTTTTACCCTCATTCTCAACTTGACTGTAGATGTTAGAATTATTTAAGAAACTACTTTATTTGTTAATTAAAAGCTTGATGCGGGGCGTGATNTTGTGAGCGAGCAACTATAGGCTCTAAAGGCGCGCGCATCTTTTACCCTCATTCTCAACTTGATTGTAGATGTTAGAATTATTTAAGAAACTACTTTATTTGTTAATTAAAAGCTTGATGCGGGGTGTGATTCCTGAACCGATTCAGGAGGGAGCCGGTTCAATAGGGAGGCTGGACCAACCAACCAAGCTTGTGAGCGAGAGATATCGCTCCTTTCTCCCTTTTCGTTTCTGTTTATTGCCCCTCCTCCCTTTTCGTTTCTATTTATTGCCCCTCCTCCCTTTCCTTTTTTGTTTGTCGCCCAAGGGATATCGCTTTGTCGCTCCTTCCTCCTTTTCCCTTTTTGTTTACCGCCCCTCCTCCCTTTCCTTTTTTGTTTGCCTCCCAAGGGATGTTGCTTTGCCGCCCAAAGGAGAGAGGCCACCCTTCCAGACTATCCTCCATTATATAGTTGTTGTTTGCTTGTTTTGGACAGCTTTGGATTGANCCGTTTCTGTTTATTGCCCCTCCCTTTTCGTTTCTATTTATTGCCCCTCCTCCCTTTCCTTTTTTGTTTGTCGCCCAAGGGATATCGCTTTGTCGCTCCTTCCTCCTTTTCCCTTTTTGTTTACCGCGCCTCCTCCCTTTCCTTTTTTGTTTGCCTCCCAAGAGATGTTGCTTTGCCGCCCAAAGGGGAGAGGCCACCCTTCCAGACTATCCTCCATTATATAGTTGTTGTTTGCTTGTTTTGGACAGCTTTGGATTGATTATGCTTTCAAATTTCAGCCCCTAGGCTTTCTTCCCAAGCTAGGGTTTTATCGGATGAGAGTTGGTGCTCCAGCTATATCCTGCTCCGAGGTGACCTATTCTCCTGCATATCCCTCTCCCCTACACATTGCTCTTCAGTTGACGCCCTCACCTTCCTTGACGAGTCGTTGCTTTCAATATCCATAGTTGAATGCCTGCTTGAGCAATAGAACAATAGGGTCAAAATTTCTATGAGCGAGCAACTATAGGCGCTATAGGCGCGCACATCTCTTACCCTCATTCTCAAATTGACTGTCGGTGTTAGAATTATTTAAGAAACTACTTTCTTTGTTAATTAAAAGCTTGATGTGGGGCGTGATTCCTGAACTGATTCAAGAGGGAGTCGGTTCAAAAGGGAAACTGGACCGACCAACCAAGCTTGTGAGCGTGAGATACCGCCCCTTTCTCCCTTTTCGTTTTTGTTTATTGCCCCTCCTCCCTTTCTGTTTCTATTTATTGCCACTCCTCCCTTTCCTTTTTTATTTGCCGCCCAAGGGATGTCGTTTTGCCTCTCCTTCCTCCTTTTCCCTTTCTNATCAAAATTTCTGTGAGCGAGCAACTATAGGCGCTATAGGCACGCACATCCCTTACCCTCATTCTCAAATTGACTGTCGATGTTAGAATTATTTAAGAAACTACTTTCTTTGTTAATTAAAAGCTTGATGTGGGGCGTGATTCCTGAACTGATTCAAGAGGGAGTCGGTTCAATAGGGAAACTGGACAGACCAACCAAGCTTGTGAGCGAGAGATACCGCCCCTTTCTCCCTTTTCGTTTTTGTTTATTGCCCCTCCTCCCTTTCCGTTTCTATTTATTGCCCCTCCTCCCTTTCCTTTTTTATTTGCCGCCCAAGGGATGTCGTTTTGCCTCTCCTTCCTCCTTTTCCCTTTCTGTTTACCGCCCCTCCTCCCTTTCCTTTTTTGTTTGCCTCCCAAGGGATGTTGCTTTGCCGCCCAAAGGGGAGAGGCCTTCCTTCCAGACCATCCTACATTATATAGTTGTTGTTTACTTGTTTTGGACATCTTAGGATTGATTCTCCTTTCAAATTTCAGCCCCTATGCTTTCTTCCCAAGCTAGTGTTGTATCGGATGAGAGACGGTGCTCCGACTATATCCAGCTCCAAGGTGACCTATTCCCCTGCATATCCCTCTCCCCTACACACTGCTCTCCAGCCGACGCCCCCACCTTCACTGACCAGTCGTTGATTTCCTGTCCCAGTTCTTGTTGCTGCTTTCCCGCCCAAAGGAGAGGCCTCCCTTTCTATCCTCTCTTCCTTTATAAAGTTGTTGTTTACTTGCTTAGGGCTCAGTTTTGGATTGATTCTGCTTTCAGATTTCCGACCCAGAGGCATTCTTCCCTAGCTAGGGTTGTATAAGATAATAGGTGGTGCTTCGGCTATATCCTGCTTCAAGGTGGNCTTTCAGCCCCTAAGCTTTCTTCCCAAGCTAGTGTTGTATCGGATGAGAGACGGTGCCCCGACTATATCCAGCTCTAAGGTGACCTATTCCCCTGCATATCCCTCTCCCCTACACGCTGCTCTCCAGACGACGCCCTCACCTTCACTGACCAGTCGTTGATTTCTTGTCCCAGTTCTTGTTGCTGCTTTCCCGCCCAAAGGAGAGGCCTCCCTTTCTATCCTCTCTTCCTTTATGAAGTTGTTGTTTACTTGCTTAGGGATCAGTTTTGGATTGATTCTGCTTTCAGATTTCCGACCCGAGGCATTCTTCCCTAGCTAGGGTTGTATAAGATAATAGGTGGTGCTTCGGCTATATCCTGCTTCAAGGTGGTGACTATCCTGACATATTCCCCTGCATATTCCTCCTCCCCTACACCCCCCTCTGCTCGACCGTTCAGCCCCTCCAGCCACCTTGCCGAGCCTCACACCCCATTCCCATCCTCTCCTAGCCACGCCCCATCTCCTTGTTTGTTCTCAACAGAGCCGCAGGTTGAGCCTCCAATTCCTGTCACAATCGAAGCTGGAGCAAGCTCCCTTAAAGCTCACCACCACCCCTCTAAGACCCCATCGCCGCTACCCCTGCNTCCAGCAACCTTGCCGAGCCTCACACCCCATTCCCATCCTCTCCTAGCCACACCCCATCTCCCTGTTTGTTCCCAGCCGAGCCGCAGGTTGAGCCTCCAATTTCTGTCACAATCAAAGCTGGAGCAAGCTCCCTTAAAGCTCACCACCACCCCTCTAAGACCCCATCGCCGCTACCCGACAGGCCATCCTGATTAGCCCTCGCCGAGGATTCTTGTTGTGTTGTCTTTTTTTACCTAATTTGAGCCTTGTTTGTAACCTAATTAGCTCAGGTTAACTTCGAAATCAAAGCTTCAATAATTAAGTCTACAATAAATCATATATTATTAATTAAAATTTGTTAAATATAAAATGTTNGGGCCATCCTGATTAGCCCTCGCCGAGGATTCTTGTTGTGTTGTCTTTTTTTTACCTAATTTGAGCCTCGTTTGTAACCTAATTAGCTCAGGTTAACTTCGGTATCAAAGCTTCAATAATTAAGTCTACAATAAATCATATATTATTAATTAAAATTTGTTAAATATAAAATGTTGAATTATTTATTAATAGCAAAATATCATATATTTACTTATTTTTTTAATTCTCGTATCTTAATTTTAAAATTCTCCTCTCATTCAATACTTTTACGTATTATAATTTTTAATCTCCATAGTTGTTTAAGGTTGTTTGTTTGAGCAACAAGACACCAAGGTCAAAATTTATGTGAGCAAGCAACTACAGGCGATGCACACATCTCTTACTCTCATTCTCAGCTTGACTGTAGATGGCATGTCAACAAGCACTCCATAAGCACACCATATTAGCCCAGAGGGTAAGAGGCCAGAAGGAGGTTAGGACTAATAAGGGCTTCAAATCCTACAACCATCACTAAATATTTATTCCAATGTCTTGNCTAAAATTCCCCTCTCATTCCACACTTTTACGTATTATAATTTTTAATCTCCATAGTTGTTTAAGGTTGTTTGTTTGAGCAACGAGACACCAAGGTCAAAATTTATGTGAGCAAGCAACTACAGGCGATGCACTCATCTCTTACTCTCATTCTCAGCTTGACTGTAGATGGCATGTCAACAAGCACACCATATTAGCCCAGAGGATAAGAGACCAGAAGGAGGTTAGGACTAATAAGGGCTTCAAATCCTACAACCATCACTAAATATTTATTCCAATGTCTTGGTCCTCAATTCAAAGCAAATGCTTAATATTTTTTCTTTTACTTTACAAAGCACATCAAAATAGTTCTTTCATTTATTTTGCAAAAAAATATACTTTTAAATTTCAACTATGCATACAACATCAGAAATAAATGAATCACACAAAATTGAATATAAAAATAATATATTTTACCATGTTACATCAACATGATAAAAAATATTGCTAGTTGCTTATATGTAGTATAATACTGAATATTATGTTTAATTTGGTAGTTAGTTCACATGCCATAATAATATTAATAGTTCACAACCTCTAGCTTTTAATTTGCAACCAGTAAATTCGTCTCCAGTGTTGGCTTGATCAAACCAAAATGAAAAACTTCACTGTGATAGAACTAAAAATTGATATTGTAAAGGTAAAATGCAATCATTGCAAGTTATATATGAATAAAAGTAACGATCGAGCAATAAATCAATATAAACAGCAATTATAAACTTGTCCAAGAAAGAAAAAGGATAGATGCACTTCGCTGTGCTAATCTATGGTGGAAGTGTAATGGAAGTCCTGAAGTATAACAATGTTAAAATTTATAAGGAGTATATCCCATGTGAACATTAACTTTCATCTTTACAATGGAATGCTGATGAATGTTAAGTATGTCTAATGCCACTTCTTAAGATTTTAATAGTTCATAACTTCTAGCTTTTAATTTATAATCAGTAAATCAACATTTAGGCTTTTCCATTGATAAAACCATTAATGACACTAAAGAGGATGCTGTAGTTGATGCGGTTACAAATGTTGNATCTAGCTTTTAATTTATAATCAGTAAATCAACATTTATTCGATTGTAGGCTTTTCCATTGATAAAACCATTAATGACACTAAAGAGGATGCTGTAGTTGATGCGGTTACAAATGTTGTTGAGTGTTCTGAAAATTGTTAATGAAAATAGTAAAAAAGGCCCCTTTAAAACAAGAAAGAGAGAATTTTAGAAGTTTAAAAAGATATCATTATGGTAAAATTAAAAAATGATGTTGAAAAGGCAAAATACAATCATTGCAAGTTATATGAAAGTAAAAATAATGATGGTGGAACAACTCAATATAAAAGGCATTTATAAACTTGTCCAAGAAAGGAAAAGGATAAATGCGCTTTAGTAAGGGGCAACCAACCCTAAATTTGATAGTGAAAATGTAGTGCAAACTTGGAAGGCTAACAATACAAAAATTATAACTAGTATATCCCAAATGAGCATAATTCACAAGTTGACTTTTGTTTTCGTAGANCGGGACAACTCAATATAAAAGGCATTTATAAACTTGTCCAAGAAAGGAAAAGGATAAATGCACTTTAGTAAGGGGCAACCAACCCTAAATTTGATAGTGAAAATGTAGTGCAAACTTGGAAGCATAACAATACAAAAATTATAACTAGTATATCCCAAATGAGCATAATTCACAAGTTGACTTTTGTTTTCGTAGAATATATAATTTTTAAGAAGTTATAAAAGCAGCCAGACTATATTATCGCAAAATTTCACACGCAATGGCTAAGCAACAATATATTAGTAATTAAAAGGCCAAAAAAAAAGTTGAAATGGTTGTTGAGTTCAATTCAAATAATTAGCCATAAAAAATAAAAAATAGTTGTCACTAAATNAAATTTCACACGCAATGGCTAAACAACAATATATTAGTAATTAAAAGGCCAAAAGAAAAGTTGAAATGGTTGTTGAGTTCAATTCAAATAATTAGCCATAAAAAATAAAAAATAGTTGTCACTAAATATTTTGTTAATGAGGGATGAAAATTACACATGGGATCTTAAATTTAGTTTGTGTTAGTCCATCACATAGTATAATTTAAAGTATCTCATTTATTATTGATTTTCTTAGGTATTATCTTAACTTTTGGGAGAGAGATCAAAGTGAATCATTTGATGTCAGCTTATTTTTCATGGAATGCTTTTTATCTAAGTAAATACTAATATTTATTTTTTTAGCTTTCTAATTTTTTNAAGGTATTATCTTAACTTTTGCGAGCTTATTTTTCATGGAATGCTTTTTATCTAAGTAAATACTAATATTTATTTTTTTAGCTTTCTAATTTTTTAAATCAACTATTCTATTATTAGTATGTCTACATAGCGATTTCATGCAGTCCATTCTTATCTCTAAATTTTAACAAAGATGGATGGAATTTAATTATATCATATGATCACAAAAAAAAAACTTATCCGTAATTTATTTATTATGATTTTTAATTTATGCTTGTTCAATTATTGTCAAGTAGTTNCTTATCCGTAATTTATTTATTATGATTTTTAATTTATGCTTGTTCAATTATTGTCAAGTAGTTNGGGTGGGAAATAAATATCAACCGTAACGGCTCTTTTCTCTGTTTTCAAAATTTGAGTATTAAAACTAAACGAATGAGTAACTCGCACACTCACTTTCACACCCGCATAACACCCCCATGTAGCAGCAGGTACATGTGGACGCAACAAAATGCTGCCACGTAAATGTGTAATATCGAGAGCTGAAAAACTCGATTTTGCATAAAATTTTTAGGAGAAAATGATATAACATTATTGTCATTTAAATGTGCCATTTAAAATATAAAACAAAATGATTTTTTTCTAATTTTATTGTCAGAATGCAGCCATATCAATATTTAATATGAAATAATAAATATAACCTTTGACGCTTACTTGCTAGGGGACCAAGATTAGAGATCATATTTAATATGAAATAATAACCATAAAAAAACATCTTGACCAATAACAATAGAACTGATGTGTCATCAAATAAATTTTTATCATCAAGCATGAATTTTTATGCATTTTAAGCAAGAAATATTCAAAATTTAAATTGAAGATCACTTAATTCTTGATTTCAGCTGGTTTATAGTCAAACTAAGCACCCGATATGATGAACCTAAAGATATTGAGAGTGATCCAATTTAAATCCAGATACGCCCAGATCAAGCACTTGAAGTGTTATTAAAGGTTTAGGTGCATCAATGGAAAGGTCAAACAATTTTAAATTTGACATGCTTATATTCAAATCAAGTGTATAATGAGAAGAATCCAATGAAATCATGATTATTTACTTTTGATGCTATTAAGACGCTTAAATATTTAAAAAAAACTACATGTGATAAAAAAAATCATTATGAATCATTTGGTGAAGTGCTTTAGAAAGATTGTCTAATTTTATTAAAATGACCCTATCAAAAATTATAAATGGACCCACATTCTTCACTGGAAGGGGGAGGAAGAGAGATGAGACCAAGTTGACTACTAAAGTTTAACTCCTTAAGTTTCTCGACAGTGTTGCCGATCAGCCAAATTGATCACCGACCACCAAAGTTTGTCCTCAGCCTCTAAAAGTAATCGTCGACCACCATCTGTAAATTGTTACTGCCAAACACAACCATTATAGCACCAACTTATAACTTTTGTAACCAACTATTATTTTGGTAGCAACTAACATCATTATCTAATCCCATCTTCCATAATACAAAAGAAAAGTGTAACTTTGTACTTTCAATTATTTAGTGGTTTATATTGATTTAGCCGAGCCTCATGAATTTTCCCTTTCCTATGTTTTTTTCACCTAAAAATACAAGTTCTCTTATATCTCTATCCTTATGTGTTATATAATTAGAGTGAGCTAAGACATAAGTGTTTTTTGTTGCTAAGAATTTTTTAGCACATAACAGTTTGGTGTTCCAGGTGAGAATCAAAATTTCACTTTTGTAGAATTGTGAGTACTCTTTCAATGGCTAACAAGCATAATACTTGTAACAGTAGAGCCTCCTTCACTTATGCCTGCCATTCTATGAGACAATCTTGTAGTCAAAAGTGACAAGTCTCTACATCTTTTCCCCTTTAATGAGCACCTACTCGTTAGTGAAGGAGTGTCATCTCATACTCCCACTCATTAAGATATTGTTCGCTTTGGCCTAGTGACCTCATGTGTTTACTCTATTGGTGTAAATTTTCAGGAGGTCACCCATCCTAGAAGTGATCAGCTGCGCATAATTAACTTTAGAGTTTCTAATGAAATTCCACCATTACATCAAAGGTGCTTTGATGTTTAAGAGTTAGGCTTCAATCAATTTAAGAGCTTTCACAATCTCCCATACCTAAGTACCTAGCATCTTAACTAGTGCTCTATAGCCAGAATCGTCCACTAGACAAATAGGATTTTAGAGGTAGGCCCTACAAATTCAAAAAGGGTTCAAGAGTTGGCTCCAATGATATAACACTTTGTTTTGTATGATAGTTAGTTTCAATCTTCTGGTTAGTGTAATGCTCTGATACCATTTGTGACAGTTTAAACTCTGACCCATCAAGGTATTGCCTACTTTGGACTAATGATCTCACAGTTTTGCCTCGTTGGTATAACTTCCCAAGAGGTTGCTCATTCTCGGAGTGCTCTTAGATGAGTGCACATAACTTTCGAATTTCTAATGAAATTCCATGGTTAAACTAAAAGACACATCAATGTTTAAGAGTTTAGCTTCAATTTAATTAATGGGTTTCTCAAACGGTGCGTCTTCTTTGCCTCTAAAAGATCGTATGTGGACAATGGAGGAATCTCTTAATGAATTTTTTCAACTTCTACAGGAAGCTCAACAACTATTATAGCAAATGGGTAAGATTCATCTACCCTAAGATCAACCACCAATCAGGGACAGAGATAGATAACACTCCTCTAGCAATCCCTCCTCATATAAGAGTTTCTGCTCAACTGGGTCAGGAAACTGACCTCTTAAATATTCTTAGTTTCACACATACATCTCATGCGGTCATACCAATTTGTAAACCTCCAATATCCTTGGAAAACTTTGCTTAACTCATCATGTAATTAATGATGAGCTACGACAAATGGTTTAGAAAAAAATCTCTCTTAGGATAAAACTTATCATCTCAATCAACATAATTCCCAAGAGTCTACATCTTTGGTCGAGATTCCTCTAACAAACTATTTTAGTAGGATTCAAACTCAAAAATATTGATTCATTTGATGGATTATCTAATCCTTATGAACAAATTCACCACTATAAAACCATTGTGCACATACAATGAGCTTTAAGACAAAAAATAGGATCTTAGTCATCATAATTTATAAGAACCTACACATTTGGCCTAGATAATCCTCCAAAAAACTATTTTAATATGATTCAAACTCCTAATTATTGATTCATATGGCATAATATCTGGCCCATATGAACACATTCACCTTCATAGAACATCATGCACATAAAACATGCCTTTGATGCACGCCTTTGCCATTTTTTTTTTCACCCTCAAAGTTCAGGCACAAACTTGGTTATATTCCCTCCCAATATGGATTATTCATACCATCAATGAACTTTTCAAGTTTTTTGTAGAATAGTTTTTATAAATTGAAGGATTATCAAAAACTAATCTCATCTTTTTAAAATTTATCAAAATGACTAAGAGTCAATTAAGGAATGCTTTCAAAGATTCTCTACTAAAAATTATCAAATTTTTAGAATGGAACCATAACTATCAAGAGGCATCTTCGTGAGAGAGTTACAACTTGGGCCTCTATGCTTATCAATAGTGTGAGAGACAAGTTGCTCTTAAAATGGCCTCGTCCATTACATTGAGGCTCAAATCACTGTTGATAAGCTGTTAATGCACATTGAAGATAATTTGAACAAACTTCTAACAAACACAAACACACTCTTAGATAAAGTGCATAAACTTACTAAAGAAGACAGTAAAGTCAACATAAGAAAAACATTATTTTCACCAGAATTAATATAAGACATCCAATCTTACTCAACTAAGGACATCCACTAGTAATATTTTAGTAGAGATTCAAATTTCTGAAAACCTTCAATAGCTAAGGCCACTAAAAATTCAAAAAATAGGGACCAATCTCAATAGTGCCATTTTTATCATTCAAAAACGTGTTCAACTGAAAGATGTAATCACTTAAAAGAAAATTTTGAATATTTGGCACACAAAGGTCCTATAAGAACAATATAGAGATGATCAAATGAATCTTAATAAAAAATATTTGTATTATTGAATGAGGAGTACAACTACAATCCACTTTATCTCTACAAAAGATTATTTTTCCTCGTATATTGAAAAATGTTATCAATAAAATAAATCATGAAAGTTCCTTTCTAAAAAAATCAATTTTTAGAGATGAAAATATATCGCTTACGTTTTTTATTATTGATGAACTTTCTTGTAAATAATATTGTTTATGGTAAGACTCTTTGAAGAAAAGTTGCAGACATAATATTCACTTATAGATTTAGAAGACACACTCATGAGGTAACTTGATAGGAAGTGAGTAGTATTCATATTTATCAAAAAAAAAAAATCCTTAGAAGGCAAATCACAAATATAATCTCCATTGTGCCTTTAAAAGGAACACCTATAAGATAGAATTGATATGAAGATTGTAGTGGACATATCCTCGCTACAAAGACTCATTGAGGGCAAGTGTCAGACACAATCTCTACTTATGCTCCTAAAAAATACACCTAGAAGATAGTCTCGATGATAAGCTAGTATTAGACACAATCTTTACTAGAGGACCCTTTAAGTGCAGGTGGCAGGCACGATCTCTACTTTTACTTTTTGAAGACATGCACATGAGGTGGCCTCAATGGGAATTTAGTAGTAGAAACAATCCTTACTTGAAAGATCCCTTTAGGAAAAGTGGCAGACACAATTTTCACTTATATATTTTAAAAGACATGTCTATGAGAGAGTTTTGATAGGAAGCTAGTAATAAAGATAATCATCATTTAATTGATTCCTTGAGGGCAAGTGCAATCTTCACTTATACTTCTGAAAGACATAGAAATGAGGTAGTATCAATGAAAAGCTATTAGTGGACACAATCCTCACTAGAAAGACACTTTGAGGGTAAGTAACAGAAATAGTCTCCACATATACCCCTAAAAGACACACGCACAAGGTAGTCTTGATGGAAAGCTAGAATTAGACATAATTGTTACTAAAAAAACCTATTGAAGACAGATGACGGATAATATATCCACTCATACACTTCAAAGACACGTTCATGATACAACATTAATTGGAAACTAGTAGTAGACAAGGTCATCACTAGAAAGGCTCCACGAGAATAAGTGGTTGACAGAGTCTCAGAAAGTTATAAGCCTTAGAATTTATATGTACAATGAGAAAATTTAAGAAAATTATAAGTCTTAAAAGGTAAAAACACACTAAAAAAGGTTATAGGTAAATTAAAAAAACTTTAGAATGCTATATGCCTCAGAAGGAACAAGTATAATAAAAAAAATCTTAGAATGATATTAGTCTTAGAAGGCACAAATATGCCATAATAAAATCTCAATATGTTATAAGCCTCATAAGGTACATGCAACCGAATAAAAAACTCAAAAAGTTATAAGTCCTAAAAAGTGCATGTGCATTTAAAAAATTTCAAAAGATTATAAACCTCAAAAGATACAAGAATATTTTAAATATTTTAGTAGTTACCAACCTTAAAAGATAAATAATTTTTATTTATACAAAAAATATGTACTAACTTTAATTTTAGATTTTTACTTATTCAATAAGCTAAATATTCATATAAAAATATAAAAAATTATAAGCCTTAAAAAAGTTTGATGTCATTATGTTTTTATAGGGGGCAATATCTTAATTATAATAACTTGGGTTTCTAATGATATTTATGATGACTTTTTCTAATGGGGGTAATTATAAGGATCAATAGTTCATCAATTACTAATATCATAAATTTTAGTCAAGTTCATACATTTAAAAGAAAACTTATCATAAAGAAATATACAAAGTTATTGAATCTGCATTAGAACTTCATGTTCTATAACAACATCACAAAAAAAAATTTTGGGATCTTTTATGGCCTCCGAAGTTCTCCTCGACTTTCAATGGATTATATTTTTCTCTATGAAGTTTATAAGAAAAATGAAGCATATATCTTGACTATAGTTCATTTTAATAGCGTCAAAGCCAAAATCTATACCTTTCAAACAAAATCTTTTACTTTCTAAAATCTATTAATATCACTGATATCAACAATATTAAGTCAAGGATCTAGTCTGTATAAAGAAAAGAATATAATCAACACCTTTTTTGAAGAAAGACAATAATTTTATCGTTATGAGTCTTAATTATATCATAAAGAATAATAGCCCAAATATCATCAGGTAAAAGCATCACATGAAAAATTATGCAGAAATAGCCTAAAAATAATCAAAATAACTGTCTAAATTTGGACCATCTAATGGAGTGTTTTGAATAATTGGCCAACTTTACCAAATAATCATCTTAAAAGCTATAAATTGACTCTCCTTCTTCACTTGGGNCAAAGTAATAGAGAGAGAGAGAGAGAGAGAGAGAGAGAGAGAGGACATAGAGAGCAAAAGAAATGTATGATTTACTAAAGCAAGGCTTCATTTATTCTTGCATACAAAAAAGCTTGAAAACTAAAGAGATCGAAAAATATTCATTCAAAGTCAAAAGAAGCAAGCCAGAAATGAGAGAACCCTATTCACCAAGGGGTGTGTATATTTGGCCAAACTTGAAAAGCAAAATCAAGCTGAGCTCATTTGATTCAATCAATTTAGTTTTAAAATAATGATTCCATTTTTATTTTAAAAATTACAATATTCAATTTTCAATTTTTAGATCGATTTTAATATTCATTAAACCAAAGAAATAAAAAAATCAAATAATTTTAGGATTGAAAATTAAATGCATTTAAAATGTATGATTTACTAAAGCAAGGGCAAACAAAAAAGTTTGAAAACTAAAGAGATCGAAAAATATTCATTCAACGTCAAAAGAAGCAAGCTATAAATGAGAGAACCCTATTCACAAGGTATATTTGGTCAAACTTGAAAAACAAAATCAAGTTGAGCTCATTTGATTGACTCAATTTAGTTGTAAAATAATGATTCAATTTTTATTTTAAAAATTAGAATATTCAGTTTTCAATTTAGATCGATTTTAATATTCATTAAACCAAAGAAATCAAAAAATTGAATAATTTTAGGATTGAAAAATTAAATGCATTTAGAAAAAAATAAATTGGGCATACTACATTTATTTCAGTTTAGTTTAAAATTTTAGATTTTTAAGA
>JXCR01027405.1:594-27026 GCA_002079205.1 Phalaenopsis hybrid cultivar
ATATATATATATATATATATATATATATATATATATATCAATAATTTCATGTGCCCATTAAAGGGAGCAACAAAATGAGAATAGGGATAAACAGAAAGATAAATAAGGTGTCCTTAAAAATTATGTTTGAGCATATAAAGGCAGCTATTTAGCTTTTTTAAAAGGGGAATGGTATTATTATTTTTTTCTTCTAGTATTAGAATAATCACTTTATCATAACAAGGAATAACTTTTATATAGACTTATATAACAAACATGGGAAAAAGAAAAATTAAGAAACACCAATGTTTACTTCTTCATTTCTAGATCTTATATTTGCAGTGGATGACTGAATTTATATCTCAATTATAAAAAGTGATATTTTTATCAATATCATTACTTTTTTTATTAAGTATAATCCTTCATATACTCTTTTTAAATTTTAGCAGATTATCAATTTTTTGTGTAGATATGGAAGTAAACTTAAATAAACTTACTACTTAATATTTGGTGCTCTTTTTTGTGCTTGGTCACTTTTTTAATTTCTTTTTCAATCATGATACTTATTCTTGGATTAAGGCAATACCTTCCTAACAACTAATACCCAAGTGGATATGAAAATATGATGGCCATGAAGTTTGAGATTAAAATAAATAGCTTTTACATACATAGCACCCAAAACTTTCATATTTACTTATCTCACACCAAAACTTTTATTATTACAAAGATCATATGAAAAAAATCACTTGTTATCACCTTTTAATAGTCAAATCTATCTTTTCATCCATAGATAAAGTGATATGTGTGTGAAAATGAAGCTTTGGGTCTAAGATAGGTAAATCCATAAGAATTGGGTGTGTAATTTTCCATTAAAAAAATTGATGGCTTAATAAGTTTGTGAAGAAATGTGTGATCTTCCTATCCAATAAAACAATTATAAACGGCACTCGTGAGGAATAATAACATGCCTAAAATAATGAGTGAAAAATATAAAATAAAGAGGAATGAGAAGGCCCTCTTAAAAATTTAGATGTTCTTGTCAGATGATGTTTCAATAGAGGTCTTGAAGCATATAAATACATAAGGTTTTAGCTTCAAGTTAGAGTTTGTAAATAATAAAGTTTATCCAACAAGTTTCATCCAAAATAAATGCTTTATCTAGTTTGTATGTAAGATAGTAAACTTATTAATCACTTTTAAATGATTTTACTTATGTTGTTTATGATTTGAGAATATTGATATGATTATTGATCATAAAAATTAAGTTTGTTATTTGCATTCTTTTTGCTTTCATCTTACACATACTTTTTAGATATCATAATATATGGTTATGACACAATAAGTTAAAAGGATGTCAAAGATTAAATTTTAAACAATCATTTCCTTCTATTACAATAATAAATGGAATATAAAGAGAATTAATTCTTCTATAATATAAAAAACCAAGAAACAACTAATAACAATAAGGAAGCTGATGTAAGTATTATTATAAGATTTTC
The DNA here is from genome assembly GCA_002079205.1 of Phalaenopsis hybrid cultivar. NCBI lineage: Eukaryota > Viridiplantae > Streptophyta > Magnoliopsida > Asparagales > Orchidaceae > Phalaenopsis > Phalaenopsis hybrid cultivar. The sequence goes on from JXCR01027405.1 coordinate 2,073, forward strand.
TTGTTATGAAATCAATGATGCTCTTTTAGTGATTTGAGAGAATAAAAGTAAAGAGTAAAATATTTACATGTATTTTCATAAATTAGCCAAATTTTGATGGTTGTAATTAATAAGAAATGGAGCTAAATGTTGATTAAGGTTCTACTATTATGAAGTTGACGTAATGATGGTATGAAAATATTTTTGGCTATAGTTAGAAATATATTAGATTTAAGGAAATATATAATATCTTTAAATTTTATTAATGTTATATGATGCAAAAATTTTTGTGATGTTAGTACCCCAAAGCAATCTAATACTTTTTAGTTGTCTTGTAAGTGAAAAAAAAATTAGTGAAATCAATGTGGTTATAGCTCATTAAAGCAAGAGAGATATTGAGTCTAAGATTTTAAGTATTAATTAAATGAGAGCTGATATATAATTTATTACTAATAATTCTAGAGAAATGTCACATGATAATATTTTTGTTAAATAGGGACTTCTAAAAGGATGATATAAGATAAAAAACGATAATAAGGCAAAGTTGGCAAATTTACTATTAATAAAATAAGGTATTGGAAAGTCTCAATTAACCATTGAGATTAATTAAAGAATTTTTCATATAGAGAGGTACTTAAACATAAACATTAAATAACATACGTTAAATTTATAATCCAAATGGGAGAGTCATAAGTATGGAGCTAAATTTTTCTAAGCATTTTAGATAAGATTTGATTCTTATTTTCCATATTGGTAGACGCCAAAAATGAAGATCCATTCATATATGATTTTCATGATTAGTAGTTACTAACTCAAAGTTCATTTACACTAATTTTCTAATATGGTTGATATCTAACTCATAATTTATTGAAAGTTTCAAACTCATTACCTCATATTGTAACTATAAAGAGGTGGAACTTCAATAATTTCAAAAATCCTTTAAAAAGGAGCAATAAAGAAGAGAGAAAAAGGAAGCAAGAGGAGAGGGACTAGGAATTATTTTAAAAAAAAAAATTGGAGTGCTTCTGAGGAAAGCTATTCAGCTTCTTCACTATAGAAGAAGTGATATTATTTTCAATTTTAATACGATAAGATGCCATTGTTCACAAAAAAGGATAATTCTTACGGACTCTTAACAACATAGAGAGAGGGGAAGAAAGTAACTAAAACAATAACAACCTATCTTATTTCAAGTTTTTCCCTCATATTTACAATAGATGATTCAATTCTTTTAGATAAAAAAGTTGATTTATTTATTTATGTCATTATTTTTTTTAGAATTTTAATCTTTAATGTATCTTTTCTGATATTTAGTGGATGATTTGATTTCCACATAACAGTGGATGTAAGCTTACTTGCTAAACTATATAAATTCTTAGCTAACTTATTTCTATCTTATCACCTACCAACCACTAATTATTTATTGAATAACATGACCTGCAGTCATAGTTTGATCATTAATTATAATTAACTTTATTGGTTTCCAACATAAAGTTGACCACATAATGCATCCAAAAGAATGAATAGTCAAAAATGAATCTACAAATCTTAAAAGTGATTTAAATATATCATAGAACTAATGAATTGAGAAACAATCAAAAGGGCCAAATTGTCAAACATTTCAATAGCAACAACTTAAATAATACAAATACACAACCAAATCATAAGATGACAAAGTAATAGGCAACTAATAAAAGGTTAAACCAAGTTTTTTATATTTAATTGCGTCAATGAATAATTTATTAAGCGCTAAAACAAAGGAGGAAAGTACATAAAATATCTCATTAAAAGTCATTCATATGATCTAATGGCACCCCTATCATTGTCTCTTCTTGTTTGAAAAATTAAGTAGTCCATTGCACATATTAAATATTAATTTAAATCTTTGATAACCATTGGAACTCCTCAATTTGGGGTGATTGATGAACATGAGAAAAAAGTTTTTTAACATTTAGAAAGTTTCTTCCAAAACTCACATGGAGCCCCAATTTTTTTAAAGAAAATAAAATAAAATTAAATTAAGATATAGTTTGATTTCATGATAATGTTACTCCAAAAATAATCATAAGAGACCTCTTTCCTATACCAATTTGTATCTCTATATTTGTGTGTATGTTTCTTTAAGAATTTTGATGTTATTCCCCTCAAACTTAAAAGCTTCTATCTTTAATGAATTATCTAAAAGAAATGACATTCTTAAATTTTATTCAGCCATTTTTTTTTCTAAAGGATAATTTAAATAAATACCACTTAATTCCTATCTATTGACATATCTAACACTTAAAATTCAATTCTTACATACATACCTCCTTACTTATGCATGAAAAGGTGTATTTCACCTTTTTTTTAAAGTAAAAATGTTGGTATTTTTTATATGATACGAAAGATTTGGGTGATATTAATGTAAAAGGTAAAGTTAAAGGGCTATATATGTAAATATATAGTAATTGGGTGGTATGTTTGTTTAAATCTTATTTGTGGGCCTTTTGCAGGGTCAAGGAAAATTTGCAGGCACATTGTGGACAAGTTCAGAGCATATGGTTACCAATATCTCCTGGGAAAAGATCCACTGGCAAGAGTATCTGTGGAGCAATGGATTCAGTCCGAGGAGCAAAAATTCGACCCTCCAAGCTCCACACTCGTCTTCTACCTCGCATTTAAGATCGAAGCAGATGTAGAGAAGACAACCCAGAGTGAAAAGAAACTAGAGAAAGTTCTAAACTTGTATGAACAAAGACTGAGAGAATCAGAATTCCTTGCCGGCAGTTACTTCACACTCGCAGACCTGTACCATCTCCCAAACACATACTACCTCGAGAGTTCTGTTGAGTATGGTTACCTCTTCAAGAACAGGAAGAATGTTAGTCGGTGGTGGAAAAATATCTCGCAGAGGGATTCATGGAAGAAGGTGATCGAAAAGTTTGAAGAGGAAGGCCTCACCTTCAATGTTCCAGCGTCCAATAGTGAAGCGGGTCGGTCATCATCATCTCCACAAAAAAAAGGTCTAAGAAATGGACCGATTGGAAGTTCAGAAAAAGGCAGAAAGGAAGAGGCTAAAGCAGACATTCAAAAATACGAAGGAGAGACAAAAGCATTAGGAAGCAAGATAGAAGATGCTCCCAGTAACAAAGTATCTGGCGCAAACTGGGGGGATAAAACAAATGGCACAACTGGAGGGAAGAATGAAGAGAAGGAAATTACTTCAAGTGAGGGAGGTAAGAAACGAGAAGCTGCTGAACAAAACAATGAAGCCAAGAAAGAAAAACCAAAACTGGAGGATGAAGGGAAATCAGGTCAGACTCATGAAATCAAAGAAAAGGATGCAAATAAGCCAGCTACTGCAGACAAGAAAGAGGATTCAAAACCGACTAATCAAGGCAAAGCTTCATTAGTTGACAGAGGCATATTAGGTAAAACTGATCAAATCAAAGAACTTGAAGCAAAAAAGCCAGCTACAGAGGGCGAGAACGAGAGACCCAAACCGGATGACAAAGACAAATCTTCAACGGCTAAGAAAGAAAAACCAGGTAAGATTGATGAAATCAATGAAGGCGAAGCAAATAAGCCGGATATTGAAGGTGAGAAAGATGCCCATAAAACCCATGACAAAGAGAAGCCCTCATCTGGTGAAAATGAAAAAAGAGGCATAACTGGTGAAGGAAAAGCAAGCGAAGACAAGAAGACACAGCGACAGGAAGACATAGATAAAGCATCGCTTGGCGAAAAAGAAAAACCAGATGGCATTGATGACATCAAAGAGCCTGAAGCAAATAAAAAAGATGCTGAAGCAATTAGAGATTTATTAGGCAAAGACGGACAAGGCAAAATTGGTGAAAACAAAGTAGGTATGACAAAAGATCCTAATACTGAAGTGAAAAAGGATGGATTTAAATCTGATGACAAAGATAAAGGTTCAGATAATCAAGTTAAGAAAGATTCAACAGCAAACGATGGGAAAGATACAACTTCATCAATTTTAAGCAGAAATTCTAGTCCCAAAGATGAAAAGGAAAAAAACAATTAGCAACTGTATGATGGTGAAGATGAAATAGAAAATAAAGTTGTTAGTTCCTTCAAAATCTGAACTTAATGAAAATTTGGCGCCATGTTCTCCGAGGCTCTTGAAAGCTACACTCTGTAGCCTACCATATTTAAAGGAATCTTCGAAAGGATTGTCTCGGAAATACATTTCATTTCATTTCAGTTTTCCTAATCATGTTTCCTTTTAAATCCTACCTTGTCAATTAAGATTTGTTGTTTTGTCTATGATGTATGTGATATTTTGTATCATCTATTTTCTAAGTGATTGTAATTCCCGCAAAACTTTATGTTCTTTTATACAAGGCATGATTGAAAATGCATGCATGTCTGCCCTTCTAATATTTAAAAGTACGTGGTTAAGACAAAACTGCATACTTAATGCTTTCAAGATAAGAACAACTTACCAAAGAAGTGTGCGTATTGGGATTTTTTTAGTTCGTAAATCCAAATAAGGTGTCAAACCTTGGGTGAAGAAGACAATACACAGAGGAAACATGGAACATGATAAAGAGATTAATTTTTACTCATGAAGTCAAAATCCCTTAAAAGTTGTTTGATGTATAAGAGGGAATTGTCATATATGAAGAATTACAAACAATCACGTTTAAAAAAATAAGTATAGAAAAAAAATATATATTTAATAACAGTAATGTATTCTTAATTTTAATAACAAGAAATGCACATATCTACAAATGGAAAGAGGAAAAAAATAGAACAAATGTAAAGTAATTATAAACTCAAAATTGGTGGTAGTCTAAGCATGAACTACAACTAGAGCATAAATACTATTTAAGAGAAAAAAAACTGATGCTAAAATTGCTACTTGTACAATAAAATTTTGTTTGGTTCACTACATATGATCCTCTTAAAGACAATTTAGTCCTTAAATTCAAACCCTAACACTAGACTATTTAAAAAATATAAACATAAGAACATAAGATCAAAGGAAAATTAAATAACTTATCTATTCTTTTATTTATTATTAGAGTCATTGGTTAACTTATGGATCCTTGTGATTACATTGGTGGACAATTTAATAATTCTTAGATTGAGCTATAGATCAAGCCAAGAGAAGGATCTCTTATACACTTATGTTGTATATGGTCTCCCTGTTGTAATAAAAACTCATTTTTCTATTCAAGTAATGACATGAAATTCCTTAAAGAGTCTGATTTTCTTCAACAATACAGCGCTAAGTGATCTCTATTTCAAAGATTGATAATTTTGTATCTAATTGTACTAAAGCAAGTGCGAATTCATGACTACGAAATCTTTGAATATCAATAAAATCTAAATTATCAATAGGCTCTCCAAGAACAATGCAATTTTGACAACATGAATCTCAAAATGATTTTGCTAAGCTCAATCAAAGAAATAGTAGCATGTTTTCTTCACCAAGCCCCACAAGCTGGTCGTCAAACTAGTTTCACCTCACCCACCAAAATTGGTGAATAAATTACAGACATCATATTAATTATGGAACCTTAGTTGGTGGGCTCCCACAACGATCAAACTCTTTGCCTAGCTCATTAGATTCCAACTTCACTAACCTATTTGGTTCCAGGATTAGGATTCTCCATGCACGTCAACCTCTCCTCTGCCTTTAACTTCCTTCATCTCTTCATCATACTGAAGAAAATGGACCTTTCAAAACAAAGCTACATATTCTAGGTTGGAGAAGAACACTGCTTAGCCATCTAGGCAAATGAATAACATAAGCAAAAGCATAGAAGTTATTAAAAAAAAATGAAAGCCCCATAAAGGAAGTTCCTTGGTCCCTATTTATAAGCATGACTCCTGTTTACCTGTAGTAATTCATGCAAATAATAGCTAAATAAACTTCATATAATCCTTATTTATTTCACAATTTAATTATTTTCTTACATGAATTAAATATTCTCCACTTCATGACAAACTGTTATTCTCATATATACAAATTACATATTACAAGGCCTGAGATCACTGCTCAATGGGAAGGTTATTCTGCACCCAACTAGCATAGCCCCCGGCAACATCTGTCAATCCTGTAAAACCCTACAGAAGGAGACAAAACCATGATTATTAGTTTGTTCTATATGTTGATAACCAACAGAGATCATCACACTAGTCTTTACTATACCGCAGATGAAAGCTCGGATGCAGCCATGAGAGACCTCTTCCCGCTCAGGCAACCCTGCAACAAATTAATCAGATAATTGCACCCCAAAAAAAAAATCTAAAATGGATCAAAAGTAGAAAACATACAATCAATATTTCATCATCCTTTCCAAAAATATTTGAAACTTCATCCAAAAAGTTTTGGTTCTTCGTCATTCCTGTAACAACAACATGAACCAGGGAGAAAAAATAATGAATCATGAAATTAAAAAAAATGCAGAACATTAAACAAATAATCATGTTAAAATATCTAGAATATTCTTTGAATTCAATGATTATATAAGTGTTTAATAAATATAAATCAATGCAAGAGCCTCTAAAAGGATTCAAAGACAGGTGGCTTAGCATAAAAATAATGGTTCATGATGAAGAAGCCTACACTAATTCCAAGGAGAGGTTTGTGGGCATCTATCCTATTTCAAGATTATCTTAAATTAATTTTAGTATGGTTACATGTTGGAACTGGTCTTAAATCAGCAGAGATCTTTAGGACATGATTTTCACATCAATCATTCAACTCCTGCATGGCTATACCTGGAAGCAAAAGTTGAGTCTATCTTAAGAAGTATTTTCCATGAAGATGCTCCAATAAAGTTGATAATTGGATTTGAATAAATGAAGGAGTATAAAGAAACAATTGAATCAATCAAAATTTAAATTATACTTATATCGATACAAATCCAACAGTTTTGAGACTCGTCCTCACTAAAAATTTGATCGAGTTAACTTGAGCTATTTTTTTCTTAAGAAATAGCCCCACAGAGGATTCTCTAGAGAATAAAATAATTTAGAATGAATATTAACCTTACATTAAGGGTATTTAGAATTGCTCAGGTAAAAGATCATTAATACTTTTAGAGAGAGATGGAGGATGGAGAAACTTCATCTTTAAGATTCATGTTTGACTAAAATGTTCATGCTAATGGACTATTTGGTACTCCAATCAAAAGGAGAGTAGAGAATCAAGAGCATCAGACCCATTAAGAAATGGAATGATAGATAGTAATCGTGTACTTTAAGATTGGTGTTGTTAGAGATCTGCTCAAATCTTAGAGGTATTTTGACTATCTAGTTGATCAGAGGCAACAGAACAAAATACCAAGGGTCTTTTGACTCTAATTGAATAGAAAGGTGAGGATCAAGGCATCTTGTTTTGAAGATAGGAGGTAGACCATCCCCTTGTGCTTTGAGATTCTTCTTGTTGGAGATCTGTTAAGTCTTGGTACATATGTCTTTGAGATTGGAGTACTAGATTTTAGTTTAGTCTTTGAGAATAGTGTTGTCCTAAAGCTTAATTAAAGAGGCTTCACAANCTTAGCATAAAAAAGATTGTTCATGATGAAGAAGCCTCCACTAATTCCAAGGAGAGGTTTGTGGGCATCTATTCTATTTCAAGATTATCTTAAATTAATTCTAGTATTGTTACATGTTGGAACTAGTCTTAAATCAGCAGAGATCTTTAGGACATGATGTTCACATCAATCATTCAACTCCTGCATGGCTATACCTGGAAGAAAAAGTTGAGTCTATCTTAAGAAGTATTTTTTATGAAGATGCTCTAATAAAATTGATAATTGGATTTGAATAAATGAAGGAGAATAAAGAAACAATTGAATCACTCAAAATTTAAATTATACTTATATCGATACAAATCCAACAGTTTTGAGACTCATCCTCACTAAAAATTTGATCGAGTTAACTTAAGCTATTTTTTTCTTAAGAAATGCCCCACAGAGAATTCTCTAGAGAATAAAATAATTTAGAATGAATATTAACCTTACATTAAGGGTGTTTAGAATTGCTCTGGTAAAAGATCATTAATACTTTTAGAGAGAGATGGAGGATAGAGAAACTTCATCTTTAAGATTCATGTTTGACTAAAATGTTCATGCTAATGGACTATTTGGTACTCCAATCAAAAGGAGAGTAGAGAATCAAGAACCTTATTTTGAATATTGGAGCTAGAGCATCAGACCCATGAAGAAATGGAATGATAGATAGTAATCGTGTACTTTAAGATTAGTGTTGTTAGAAATCTGCTCAAATCTTAGAGGTATTTTGACTATCTAGTTGATCAGAGGCAACAGAACAAATACCAAGGGTCTTTTGACTCTAATTGATTAGAAAGGTGAGGATCAAGGCATCTTGTTTTGAAGATAGGAGGTAGACCATCCCGACTAACTAGCAATGGACATTACATAGAAACCTTGTGCTTTGAGATTCTTCTTGTTGGAGATCTGTTAAGTCTTGGTATATATGTCTTTGAGATGGGAGTTTGAAATGATTTTTGGAGTACTAGATTTTAGTTTAGTCTTTGAGAATAGTGTTGTCCTAAAGCTTAATTAAAGAGGCTTCACAAATATTAAGGAAAAGGAGAAGAAATGGCATCTCTTCAAAAAAAATAATTGTATTAATTTTCCAATGTTATGTGGATATCGTGAATCACAAACGAAGGTGTTCTTGACATAATAGTCAGGATCAATACAAAATAAATTGCCCAAACACTATTTTTTGGTTTGTTATAAGGAACCAAAATATTTTCTTCAGAGTAGATCATCACATGAGTTGTCTTTTTTATAAGCTCAAGAAAATATTGATTGTTGAAACTAAAATCTTTGATCATCTGAATATCATTTGCTTCAGGATATGAATATGCATATCTCTTTAAGCACTATCTTTTGAAAAGTCGTGATTTTATAGTAAAATGAGTTTATGATTATTTCATGAATCATTAAAAAAAAACTTAATATTTTGGTATCTAATTTGACTTGTAAAAAACTTTTTCAATTTTTAAATCATGGCAAAAGATTAAGTTGATTGGAGTTTTAAATGGCCCAAACTTCACAATCCTTGTGAGCCAATATAGACCATAGAATAATGTAGGTCTAATATCTAAGGTTCATATGTGAGGGCTAAGGTTCATATGAGGGACCACTATATCCCCCACCATCATTCCATACAACCTAAATCTTGAGTCTACTGCAGAAATATAGCGCACACTAACCAAAGCAGCCTAGGTAGTTATAAGGGAAATGGAGAGGATATCTCCAACAGAGGTAGTTTCAGGCACTCCAAAGTCAAGGAACTTGGTCTTTTGCACCTCTCCCTCCAAATTAGAATCTCATTGGCTGCATGTGAACTTACAGAACAAAATTGAACACATATGAAATCATCTCTAAACATAAAGCGAGGCAAATTACATCGGGGTTTAAACAGGAGAAAGGTTCTGATTAATCATAAATGCTTAGCTCAATGGTAAAACTACTAACAATACCTGTACTCCTCACTCAAGCTCTCCACCATCAATGGGTTGTCCCACAGTTAGACATAACTAATGCTTTCCTCTGTGGATCATTAGAGAAAACCACGTTAAATGAGCCAACCACCTGGTTCCCAAGACACCCAACTTCCAAACCACGCGTCTCCTAACAAAGGCTATCTATGACCTCAAACAAGCCCCAAGACAATGGTATATCACAATATCCAATCATCTCAAGAGCAAAGTCTTCAAACTAAGTGCAGCTGATCCACACTCCTCACATATCATCATAATGATATTCATATTTACTTGTTGGTTAATGATGACGGCATCTTGATCAAAAGAAATAACACCCCCACTAAATCTGTCATTCTTGAACATGGGTCAGTGAACACCGTCTTAGAAGTTCACATTCAATGCAATTTTTAAGTGTTTCATCTAACTCAGATAACTCACATTATTTCAATCCTACAATAAATGGGAATGCCTAACTGTAAACTGATCAGCACCCTTCAACTCATCAACTGAAACCAACTCCCTTTCCCAACAGGACTACTCTAATCCAACAAAAAATCACCAATTAGCTAGCTCACTACAATTCATAACAATTATGAGACCTGATACAGCCTCTGTTATCAAATACATATGACAAAAATGCATCAACCAAGGTTATACCACATTCAGCTCATCAAACACCTCCTACGTTATCTCAAGAGCACTCTCAATCATGGCTTTACGCTCACAGCAGGTGACGTTCCGCTCAGATGCTATTTTGATTCTGACTGAGCAGGAGACAATCAAGATTGTTGGTCCACATCTGGCTGCTACTCGTTCCTTGGCACAAGTCTCATATTCTGAACTGTACCGAAACAATAAACATTTGCAAGATCCTTAACAGAAGCATAATACAGAGCTCTTGCAGCCGACACTAAAGATGTCATATCACTCCATTATTCTGTGATAATACTTCAGCAATTGCCCTAACACTCAACCATATATTTCACAACTGGACCAAACATGTAAAAATCAATCACCACATTATTCGAGATGATATTGCAGTGGGAGACATCCAGATTAAACAAATAACTTCTCCATATCAAACAATAAACATTTTAACTAAAATTCTACCAGCATCTCAATTCACCAACCTATTTCACAAGCTCACAATCAAGCCCAGTGATTGTGAACTTGAGGGGAGGTAGCAACCATAGGTTAGTTATACTGTAATTACTTCCAATGGAGATATCCNTGGCTTAGCATAAAAAAGATGGTTCATGATGAAGAAGCCTCCACTAATTCCAAGGAGAGGTTTGTGGGCATCTATCCTATTTCAAGATTATCTTAAATTAATTTTAGTATTGTTACATGTTGGAACTGGTCTTAAATCAGCAGAGATCTTTAGGACATGATGTTCACATCAATCATTCAACTCCTGCATGGCTATACCTGGAAGAAAAAGTTGAGTCTATCTTAAGAAGTACTTTCCATGAAGAGGCTCTAATAAAGTTGATAATTGGATTTGAATAAATGAAGGAGAATAAAGAAACAATTGAATCAATCAAAATTTAAATTATACTTATATCGATACAAATCCAACAGTTTTGAGACTCATCCTCACTAAAAATTTGATCGAGTTAACTTGAGCTATTTTTTCTTAAGAAATGCTCCACAGAGAATTCTCTAGAGAATAAAATAATTTAGAATGAATATTAACCTTACCTTAAGGGTATTTAGAATTGCTCAGGTAAAAGATCATTAATACTTTTAGAGAGATATGGAGGAAGGAGAAAATTCATCTTTAAGATTCATGTTTGACTAAAATGTTCATGCTAATGGACTATTTGGTGCTCCAATCAAAAGGAGAGTAGAGAATCAAGAACCTTATTTTAAATATTGGAGCTAGAGCATCAGACCCATGAAGAAATGGAATGATAGATAGTAATCGTGTACTTTAAGATTAGTGTTGTTAGAGATCTGCTCAAATCTTAGAGGTATTTTGACTATCTAGTTGATCAGAGGCAACAGAACAAATACCAAGGGTCTTTTGACTCTAATTGATTAGAAAGGTGAGGATCAAGGCATCTTGTTTTGAAGATAGGAGGTAGACCATCCCGACTAACTAGCAAGGGACATTACATAGAAACCTTGTGCTTTGAGATTCTTCTTGTTGGAGATCTGTTAAGTCTTGGAATATATGTCTTTGAGATTGGAGTTTGAAATGATTTTTGGAGCACTAGATTTTAGTTTAGTCTTTGAGAATAGTGTTGTCCTAAAGCTTAATTAAAGAGGCTTCACAAATATTAAGGAAAAGGAGAAGAAATGGCATCTCTTCAAAAAAAATAATTGTATTAATTTTCCAATGTTATGTGGATATCGTGAATCACAAACGAAGGTGTTCTTGACTTAATAGTCAGTATCAATACAAAATAAATTGCCCAAACACTATTTTTTGGTTTGTTATAAGGAACCAAAATATTTTCTTCAGAGTAGATCATCACATGAGTTGTCTTTTTTATAAGCTCAAGAAAATATTGATTGTTGAAACTAAAATCTTTGATCATCTGAATATCATTTGCTTCAGGATATGAATATGCATATCTCTTTAAGCACTATCTTTTGAAAAGTCGTGATTTTATAGTAAAATGAGTTTATGATTATTTCATGAATCATTAAAAAAAAAACTTAATATTTTGGTATCTAATTTGACTTGTAAAAAACTTGTTCAATTTTTAAATCATGGCAAAAGATTAAGTTGACTGGAGTTTTAAATGGCCCAAACTTCACAATCCTTGTGAGCCAATATAGACCATAGGTTAATGTAGGTCTAATGTCTAAGGTTCATATGTGAGGGCTAAGGTTCATATGAGGGACCACTATATCCCCCACCATCATTCCATACAACCTAAATCTTGAGTCTACTGCAGAAATATAGCGCACACTAACCAAAGCAGTCTAGGTAGTTATAAGGGAAATAGAGAGGATATCTCCAACAGAGGTAGTTTCAGGAACTCCAAAGTCACGGAACTTGGTCTTTTGCACCTCTCCCTCCAAATTAGAATCTCATTGGCTGCATGTGAACTTACAGAACAAAATTCAACACATATGAAATTATCTCTAAACATAAAGCGAGGCAAATTACAAAGGGGTTTAAACAAGAGAAAGGATCTGATTAATCATAAATGCTTAGCTCAATGGCAAAACTACCAACAATACGTGTACTCCTCACTCAAGCTCTCCATCATCAATGGGTTGTGCCACAGTTAGACATAACTAATGCTTTCCTTTGTGGATCGTTAAAGAAAACCACGTTAAATGAGCCAACCATCTGGTTCCCAAGACACCCAACTTCCAAACCATGCGTCTCCTAACAAAGGCTATCTATGACCTCAAACAAGCCCCAAGACAATGGTATATCACAATATCCAATCATCTCAAGAGCAAAGTCTTCAAACTAAGTACAGCTGATCCACACTCCTCACATATCATCATAATGATATTCATATTTACTTGTTGGTTAATGATGATGGCACCTTGATCAAAAGAAATAACACCCCCACTAAATCTGTCATTCTTGAACATGGGTCAGTGAACACCGTCTTAGAAGTTCACATTCAATGCAATTCTTAAGTGTTTCATCTTACTCAGATAACTCACATTATTTCAATCCTACAACAAATGGGAATGCCTAACTGTAAACTGATCAGCACCCTTCAACTCATCAACTGAAACCAACTCACTTTCCCAACAGGACTACTCTAATCCAACACAAAATCACCAATTAGCTAGCTCACTACAATTCATCACAATTATGAGACCTGATACAGCCTCTGTTATCAAATACATATGACAAAAATGCATCAACCAAGGTTATACCACATTCAGCTCATCAAACACCTCCTACGTTATCTCAAGAGCACTCTCAATCATGGCTTTACGCTCACAGCAGGTGACGTTCTGCTCAGATGCTATTTTGATTCTGACTGGGCAGGAGACAATCAAGATTGTTGGTCCACATCTGGCGGTTAATCGTTCCTTGGCACAAGTCTCATATTCTGGACTCTACAGAAACAATAAACATCTGCAAGATCCCTAACAGAAGCATAATACAGAGCTCTTGCAGCCGACACTAAAGATGTCATATCGCTCCATTATTCTGTGATAATACTTCAGCAATTGCCCTAACACTCAACCATATATTTCACATCTGGACCAAACATGTGAAAATCAATCACCACATTATTCGAGATGATATTGCAGTGGGAGACATACAGATTAAACAAATAACTTCTCCATATCAAACAATAAACATTTCAACTAAAATTCTACCAGCATCTCAATTCACCAACCAATTTCACAAGCTAACAATCAAGCCCGGTGATTGTGAACTTGAGGGGAGGTAGCAACCATAGGTTAGTTATACTGTAATTACTTCCAATGGAGATATCCTCTCCACTTCCCTTAGAACTACCTAGGCGGCTTTGAGACCACTGTCCTGGTTCACAAACTTTCTCACATGCCCTTATATAGTAGCTAGCTTATAGTGAACATCAAATAAAATTTAATTCTAAATTAATTATACTTTTTTAATTGAGAAAATCCCTTCAGTATGTTGTATTCTGCTATTCATCTTCTTCTTGCTTAAGCATATTCTCCTAGCTCTAATTTAGTGAAAGTTCTTAGTTTCAATATACTCGATGGAGTTTAGTACTTTCTGTATAATCTATAGAGTTGGGTGTGGCTCAGATCTATTTTGATTTAGACACTGACTCACGTGTATATCCCCCTCTCTTCTTCTTTCCTTAGAGGCTATCCTAGAAGATTAGTGATCGGTAGAAAACCACCAAATCTTCACTCTCTTAGGTTTGAAATACACGTGACTTTAATGATTAGCCAATATTTTGGTGTTAAATTGATTATGGCCAAGTTATTAAAACTAAAGGTTGAGTGCTCCAATAAAATCTTGGGTATGCTCTTTTAGATAACCCATTAGGTCTAGAAACCTGACTCCATGGCTTAGGCACCTTTGAATCCTCTGAGACCCATTTAATAACTCTAGACCACATTCCTCAATTAAATCTTTGGATTAGAAAATGAACGAATTAATGTTGAATTTGAACCATGATTGAATTAATCTTAACATAAATTAAAAATACAATTAAATCAAAATTAAATTAATGAAATCAAATCAAATCCAATAAAATTCAAATTCATTTTTAACCATGATTGAGTTGATCTTAAAAGCAATTAAAGATAATTAAAAATCCAAAGTCAAATAAAATAAAAATGAACCAAATGAGCTTAAAATTTAGATTAAAAATTTATATATTAAAATTTATAACCAAATTATTGCTTTACCCCTCCAATACAGATACCATTCAATCCATTAAACAATTGTTCGATTCCCCAATCCAAGGCTTCTATAAGCTTCCATACATTTTCAAAACCAATTCCTCCATCAAGTTTCCATCAATTTAAACCTTTTAATGCCAATCAGGAAAGGATGGAAATCATACAGCTAAATTAGGAGTTTTCTATAATTAGGAGCTTCCTTATTTAAATTATTTCTAATATCTTTATTCTGATTTATTTCCCTTTTAGCTGAATATTTAGATTAGGAATATGCATTATTAAGTCACTTAAAATATATTATACAAAATATTTTGTACCTAAAATAGATTGTAAGATTATTATTTAATGGAATGAAATCAAAGGGAAAAGGCTTCGAGTCTATTCAGTATTCAGCCTATTTTTCTCAACTTTGACATGGTATCAGAGCCAAATTTTTGCCCTAACCACACATAGTCGTTGGAGGACTGTCAAGGCTCCCATCCCGCCGGCCTTCTAGAGGGAAGGGATGAACTATTTTTTTGTCTTGATTCGCCCATCTAAGGATTTTCGTCCGCTGCAACAACTTCGTCTGCCTTCGATTCGCCTTCTTCTATCTCCTGCGTTGGTTCCATCTCCCGCATTTGATTCCAACAAAGATCTGCAATCCTATCCATTTTTTATCTCGCTTGCAATTCAAGTCTCATCCGCAATTTGCAATCCTGTTTGCTTCGTCCGCTTCAGATCTCCTTCACTAGTCATCGCTGCTTCTACGACATCTTTGACTGCTCATTCCGCTTTGGCTTCGTTCGCTTCGAATTTGGCTTCTTTGTCGAACCCAAGGATTGAAGGCTTCAGCACTCCTTCCTAGACCAACGGCTTCGACATCTCGGCTCTAGCACTTTTGGCGTGAAGATCAGAGAACAAATCGTCCTCATCGTCGCAGAAAGAATCAATAGCATTTTGATCATATAACAGGACGCGGATCCTACTTGTGGGTTATGATCAATAGCATTTGGATCAGAAAGCGGATCCTACTTGTAGGCTATGATCGATAGCATCTGGATCGCGTAATTGGATCCTATTTGTGGGCTATGATCGGTAGAATTTGGATCAGTCGTGTAACTGGAAGCGGATCCTTCTTATGGCTATGATTCGAATTTCTGGACGACAATGATAAAGGATTTCTTGTTTTTCTTTGCTTAAATCATGTTATGGTTCAGCTGTTGTCTCTGAGGCTTTGGCATTCTCGACTTCGGTACCTTCGGTTTCCGCACTCACGGCTTTAGAATTTTAGGTCCACATAGTGTTATCAGTTTCTTATTGGCAAAATGATGCTTCCTGATCAATCAGAATCAATTTGAGGGGGTATGTCAATCAGGAAGGACGAAAATCTGGCAGCTAAATTAGAAGTTTTCTATAATTAGGAGCTTCCTATTTTTCTAAAAAATTTGACATTTAATCTATTGTTTGATCAATTTGAGCTGCTACTTGATCGATATCATAGAAGGAGAAGAAGGAACTTGCAATTAGAGGACAGCACTTGAGGATCAAACGACAACTCCATTGCAACCAAATACTTTGTAAAAATTACATGTATATTTTTGTCATCACCTAAGGTCCTAAACATGTTAATCAAATTAATTAAATGTGAAAATATGATAAATTTAGCATTTTGAAATGCAACTAAAATTGGTTGAGATCAACAATTGAAATTTGGTAAATTAAGGGCTCACATAATTTATCCTTAATGTTCATATCAATAAATTAAACTTTCAAATTTTCAGAAAATTGTAAAAATAATTTTAAAATGTTTAATGAAAGTAATAGCGGTAAGATATTAATAAAATTCATGATTATAAAAGTAAAGATAGGTATATATGCATGTTCTTTGAATTACATAAATATCTTCTTTACTTTTAATCTTAATAAATTGAATACTTAAAATTCACAATCACTCCAGAACTGAGTTAATTAACTTCATAATAGAAATGAAAGTATGAAACAATAATTTGAACTTCATGTTGAAATAAATTGATAAATAAGTAATCTCATAATTGCAAATATACTCATATAACTTCAAATTTTCATAAATCAATTATTGGAACTCCAAATTATACCAATTTTTCACCATTAAATATCTCAACAAATAAAACAAAGAAATCTTAAAATCACATAATTTTGNAAACTCCAAATTATACCAATTTTTCACCATTAAATATCTCAACAAAGAACTGAGTTAATTAACTTCATAATAGAAATGAAAGTATGAAACAATAATTTGACTTTCATGTTGAAATAAATTGATAAATAAGTAATCTCATAATTGCAAATATACTCATATAACTTCAAATATTCATAAATCAATTATTGGAACTCCAAATTATACCAATTTTTAACCATTAAATATCTCAACAAATAAAACAAAGAAATCTTAAAATCAAATAATTTTGATTAAAAATAAAATTAAAATAAATTAAATAAAAAACAAAACNCTTAATTTTGATTAAAAATAAAATTAAAATAAATTAAATAATAAACAATACCAATAATTCATAGCAAATTCATTTGAACCTAAAATGACTTGAGAATTTCAGAGCTTGTTTAAAATTATATTTTAAACATCTCTAGAAAATTTCAAAATAATTAGAGCATTTGACTTTATGAAGAATTTCTAATTGAAAAATACATTTAAAATTTAAATAATTAAAAAAAATAAATTAAAATTCAAAAATTCACCAAACTTTCACAAAATAGGTTTAATGATAATAGTAACTTCTAAAAATAATTTTAGGACATTTTGAGAACATTTAATCCAAAATATACAAATTACTTTAAAAATTTAAAATTAGATAATTTTTAATTTTGAAAATGTATAAAATAGTTAAAATTCTGTGAATTTCATATTTATAGTTTTATAACGTCCTTAACTACTTTTCTAAGCGGTTTATGCCATTTTATAAATTTTTTATATTAATTAAATACATAAATATGTTTTATAAGAATATATGTGATCTTAATGAATATTACATNATTGAACCTAAAATGACTTGAGAATTTCAGAGCTTGTTTAAAATTATATTATATTTTAAACATCTCTACAAAATTTCAAAATAATTAGAGCATTTGACTTTATGATGAATTTCTAATTGAAAAATACATTTAAAATTTAAATAATTATAAAAAAAAAAATTAAAATTCAAAAATTCATCAAACTTTCACTAAATAGGCTTAATGATAATAGAAACTTCTAAAAATAATTTTAGAAGATTTTGAGAACATTTAATCCAAAATATACAAATTACTTCAAAATTTTAAAATTAGATAATTTTTTATTTTAAAAATGTATAAAATAGTTAAAATTCTGTGAATTTCATATTTATTGTTTTAGAACGTCCTTGACTACTTTTCTAAGTGGTTTATGCCATTTTATAATTTTTTTATAATAATTAAATACATAAATATGTTTTATAAGAATATATGTGATCTTAATGAATATTACATTAAATTTAAATAAAAATTATTAAAGCTCATGTAAAACTCAAAAATCAATGAGAACTTTAAAAACCCAAATAAATATTACTTTGGATAAAACTTGAACATAAAAACAAAAAAAAAAAACATCACAATTTGAATAAAAATTTCTAGTTTTGAGTATCTACTCTTACATCTGCGCACACAGTGAATGTTGCGTTAGTTCACTAACCCTAGTTTAAATATTCGGCAGATGTGAGGTCGAATTGATGTGTTTTGTGTTTGGTTTGTTATAATTATTGTGTTTACTCGCTAGATGTATTAGTTCGAACGAGTTTTCTTCGTTAAACAGAATGTTAATTTGAATAATTAGTATTTTTTTCATGCACTATGTTGTGTAATTTTCTTTACATATTATCATTTACTATCTTTGTTTTGCAGATGCTATAGTAAGCCTAAGAAGTGCTAACTTTATTTTGCAGAGCGTCGTAGTAAATTTAGACAATTGTAATAAAAGTAAATTTATATTTTTTTGTTGAGTCTGTTATAGAATTAGGATGTCTGTCTCAGTTGGTCAATTATGAATATCTAAACAATCTAAAAGATGAACAACAAAAGACGAACAATAAGGATGAACCTCAAAATATCAAAGCATGAATAAGGATGTTTAGATAGCCTAGTTGACCGAGGAGTCTGCCTTAGGTCTAAGACTTGTTACCTGTTGCTGTTTTAATGATATGATATGCTTTTGTTTTGTGATTGTGATATTTTTTTATTTTGTGCCCGCTTAGACTTTTCATATTTCTTTAGGTTTGTTGGTGATGTTTTGCTTTTAGCCTAGATTATTCGGTAAGCTCTTTGAGAACTAATTTTTCTATCCCAATTTAATTAAATCAAACTAAAAGTTTCAAATTTAAAATTCATTAAAAAAAACCGAATTGATGAAATATTGTATTCACACTTTAAAAAAAGTATTGCATTTAAAGAACAAAAGAAAATAACCAAAAAATAACTACTAATTCCACGATTTAAAAATAGATACGAAAAAAAAGCATCCTTAGGTTTAAACATACATATTTATTATATTCCTTATTTTCAGACTCCCACTCATTGTATGAAAAAGAATAGTTTTTCTTCTGAGGATCACCGCTTTATAAAGTGATTCTAGCTTTGCATACTGATTTCACCTATAAATTGATATTCTATGCATGCATCATTAATAACCCCATACCTATACACAGTCTGGTTTTCCACTCAACACTAAAAATCAACTAAATAAAACATGAGTGTGATAAAATTAAAAATCTATAAATTTGAAACTACAAAAAAGATGTTTCACATTAATTGTAAGCATGTTTCCATATCAGTCATATAATAGCTTCTTGATTTTATAATCAAATTGTAAGACATACCATCTCTAATAAACAACAACTTATCTTATCTTACATTTTGTATGATCAATAAGGGATAATTTTACTACATTAGGTGAGTTTAGCTGACAACCCTATTCAGGCAAGGTTGTAAGGCCAGTCGAGTCGAGTTTGTTCAATCCTTTGAAGCATTGCACTATAAATTCATGCTTGTTACACTTTCTTATTGCGCTAACTTTTGATGTTCTACTTCTTCAATAAACCTCACCTTAATCTTAGGATTCTAAGTCCATTCGTTCAGTTACGACTTAAGTCACTTCCTAGGCTTTTACGCTATCAGATATCATGAAATATGTCCTAAACTTCCTACCAAAATATCAACTTCCTACCAAAAGATTGCCAAAGAACAATAACTAGACAAGCCAACTGGCCGCCTGAGAGCCGACCGGCCATCCCACTCGAGAAGCAATCGACTTCCCAAAATGGAATGGCTGGTTGGCTTGTCTAGTTATTGTTAGATTTCATGGGAGTGTTTTGCATTGATATTTGTTAGGTTGTTGGAGACACTAGACCTTTGTTATTTTGTTAGCATGGATGGCTATCCCTTGTTGGTTTGGTTGGACCTTTGATTAATTGGGTTGGATCTTAGTCGGTCAGATTGGCTATCAGTCGCCTGGACTGGGTATCAATTTCCTGGGTTTGATCGATCGAATTCGTGAGATCTTGTAACTTTTCGTTAGGGAGGCCTTCATCATCTATCTTTTGATTTGAACTGTTATATTTTTCTCGAGATTCATACTGACACATTTTTGGAGTACATATTAAATTCTCCAATCCTTTTGTTTCTTCATAGTGACAGTTGCGATAAGAACAAGAGAATTTTTTAAGCAATAAATTGAATCCTAATAGTCATAATTTAATTCAATGATTATACTCTCTAAATTTTCATGCCCATGACCCTTATATATAGGGCATAGTCGATGGTTCTAAGTACCCTGAGTGTCTGTTTCTCCTTACATCCGCTCAACTTTTGTGACATCCTCATCGAGAAGGGATTTGATCCATCACCCAAACTTGTGGAACGGGCTAAGAATGTTGGCCGCTCTTGGGGTGAAGAAACAACACCAGGCGGAAGGCGAGCTAAGGAAGAAGTAGGCAAAGAAACTCGTTAAGAAGTCTAAGCCATCTAAGCAAGTCGAGCAGGAGTCATCGAATTCTATCTGAGAGGCTCCCGAGAAAAGTCAACCTAATGCTAGGATGGAGCTAGGTGGTTCGGCGGTTAGTCCGCCAACAAGGCCTCTGTTGAGGTCTCGAGTCAACTAGAAATTGTTAGTGCTCCTTGGCTAAATGGAGTACCATAGATTAGTAGAGGTTACCAGCCGATCAGGGAGAAAGGCAATGTTGATGATCTTCCACCGTTGAATGTTGTCGAAGTCACTTGATCTGAGGTGGAGAGGATGCTGAGTATGTTTTTTTTTTTAAGGATTTTCTTAGATTTTTTCTTCTTCCTTATTAAACTCTTTTAAAATAGATGAGGATGCCCATATCGGGGGCTTGCCCTTGTTTGTGATGGGCAGGATCTAGCTGTGGTGGTGGCTACTGTACATCAAGTACCAATTGAAAGCAAGGAAAAAAATAGTCAACCACACAGTTAATCCCGTCGAGATAAATGAGATGGTGGTTAAGAGATGCAGGATATCCAAAAGAACATTGAACTATCACCTGGATGAAGTGGAGATCACTTTGGCTCAGATGGTTGAAACTCAGCGAGAGGATGATCTCCACAATGTGTTGATCGAACTGGAGAAAGTATGAGGAGAAACATTTGCTCTTAGTCGAGAGGTATCTAAACTCCGGGAGGATGCTTTTGTGCAGAGGGCCCACTCTGAAGCCAACCGAGCGAATTAGTTCAAGCTCGATGGCCATATTTTGTATATGAGATTACTTAAGAAGGGTTTTGTCTCGGCTGAGGCGATCAAAGACTAACTTGTAAAGCATCTTCAGTCGAAGTAAGGTTTGAATATAATTTCCTTATTTTCAAAATAAAAATTTTTAATTTTTATTTTACTTCTCGATTTATGTTTTGATGTGATGTTTCTCTCGAGATTTTTGTGTGAATTTTTGTGTGACGCTTCATCTTTCATCATATCCCTACAAACAGAGACTAAAGTGTTCATTTGCGCACTCGTGTTTTTCTCCAGGATTCTGTCTTTCAATTTCTTTCTCTTGTTTAACCCTTTCATTCTTTTTCTGATGGCTCGAAAGCGCACTCCTCGGACCTTCGGACTGGTGGTTGCGATTGAGCGATCATTTCTGTCTCTATCAGAGGTGGGCTTTGTGGAGGAGACTTTAATTTTTTACTTGACCATCAAGTTTCGGGCTACCCGCTCAGATGAGAGGGTCACCGATCGATTAGATGATGACTTAGTTGTTTACAGAGACCAGTTGAGGTATGGATTGCGGCTTCCTTTTTGTTAAGGTTTTTGGACGATCTTCAACTCATACGGTGTTATTCCAGCACAGATTAAGCTAAACTTTATTGCTATTATAATGACCTATGCGGTCTTCTATCAGTGAAAATAGATTTCGTGGTCGACCAACTTGTTCAGTCATATGTTCTCCTTCCGGTTGGAGGCTGATGGGTATGTACAATTTGATAAAAATCGATTGGTTTCAATTCTAGCGCATGGAGAACAAATTAAAAGACTAAAAGTTCAAGATTGTCTATTGGGTTCTATCAGAAAAGCTAGAGCATCATTAAAACAGATATTATAAAGGTATTCCAAGATTTTTTCAAAGGAGTTGAGATGCACAAGTACTTTAAATATTGTTTCATTTCTCTCATTCTCATGACTAAAGAAGCATTTAGGCCCATCAGCCTCACAACTGTTATTACAAATATTATTAGCAAAATTCTGTTTTTTCAGATTTCAACCACATCTACATATGGTGATCAATCCACAACAAGTTGCTTTTGTCAAAGGCATGAGCATAACTGAAAACATTTTAAAAGCACAAGAGCTTCTTCTTGACAATGATAAGAAATGTAGAGGGGGAAATGTGATTCTGAAGCTAGTTATTAAGAAGGCTTATGACACCGGCAGCTGGGACTTCTTGGTCAAGGTATTGGAAAGTATGGGTTTTAATGCTGCCTTTTGCCTTATTATTAGAAAATTGCTGGAAAACAATTAGTACTCCATCTTAATTAACGGCCAAATTTATGGTTATTTTAAAACCAAGAGGGGTATCAAATAAGGAGGTCCACTATCCCTCATTTGTTTGCCTTAGCCTTTGAATTTCTATCTAGAAAACAGCAATTGTTATTCTATTCTAATCCAGAGCTTAGTTACAAATACAAAAGTGAGGTTTTATTCTCTCATTTAGCATATGAAGATGACCTTATCATCTTGACCAATGCAAGTAAAAGATCCATGAAGAGAATCTGGAAATTGTTGGATTACTTTCAGGAGGTTTCTGGAATGGTGCTAAACAGCTCTAAATATCAGTTTTTCCTGAGCAAGTGACTTAATCATCAAAGTTGCAATTGGATCAAGGATTTAACTGGTTTCTCTAGAGCTGAGCCGACTCTTTATGTATATTGGAATCTAATTAAGCAAACGTCCTATNCTTAAGTGTTTCATCTTACTCAGATAACTCACATTATTTCAATCCTACAACAAATGGGAATGCCTAACTGTAAACTGATCAGCACCCTTCAACTCATCAACTGAAACCAACTCACTTTCCCAANTCCTTTTAGCTAAATATTTAAATTAGGAATATGTATTATTAAGTTACTTAAAATAGATTATACAAAATATTTTGTACCTAAAATAGATTGTAAAATTATTATTTAATGGAATGAAAGCAAAGGGAAAAGGCTTCGAGTCTATTCAGTATTCAGCCTATTTTTCTCAACTTTGACATGATATAAGAGTCAAATTTTTGCCCTAACCACCGATAGTCGTTGGAGGACTGTCGAGGCTCCCTTCCCGCCGGCCTTCTAGCAGGAAGGGATGAACTATTTTTTTTGTCTTGATTCGCCCATCTAAAGATTTTCGTCCGCTGCAACAACTTCGTCCGTCTTCGATTTGCCTTCTTCTATCTCCTGCGTTGGTTCCATCTCCCGCGTTTGATTCCAGCAAAGATCTGTGATTTTGTCCATTTGTTATCTCGTCTGCAATTCAAGTCTCATCCGCATCTGCGATCTCGTTTACTTTGTCCGCTTCGGATCTCCTTCACTAGCCATCGCTGCTTCTACGACATCTTCGACTGCTCCTGCTTTGGTTTCGTCCGCTTCGACTTTGGCTTCTTCGCCGCACCCAAGGATTGAAGGCTTCGGCACTCCTTCCTAGACCAATGGTTTCGACATCTCGGCTTTAGCACTTTTGGCGTGAAGATCAGAGAACAAATCATCCTCATCGTCGCGGGAAGAATCAATAGCATTTGGATCGTATAACAAGACGCAGATCCTACTTGTGGGTTATGATCAGTAGTATTTGGATCAGAATGCGGATCCTACTTGTAGGCTATGATCGATAGCATCTAGATTGTGTAACTAGATCTTATTTGTGGGCTATGATCGGTAGAATTTGGATCAGTCGTGTAACTGGAAGCGGATCCTTCTTATGGCTATGATTTGAATTTCTGAACGACAATGATAAAGGATTTCTTGTTTTTCTTTGCTTAAATCATGTTATGGTTCAGTTGTTGTCTCTGAGGCTTTGGCATTCTCGACTTTGGTACCTTCGGTTCCGGCACTCACGGCTTTAGAATTTTAGGTCCCTATAGTGTTATCAGTTTCTTATTGGTAAAATGATGCTTCCTGATCAATCAACATCAATTTGAGGGGGAATGTCAATCAGGAAGGACGAAAATCTGACAGCTAAATTAGGAGTTTTCTATAATTAGGAGCTTCCTATTTTTCTCAAAAATTTGACATTTAATCTACTGTTTGATCAATCTGAGCTGCTACTTGATCGAGATCATAGAAGGAGAAGAAGGAACTTGCAATTAGAGGACAGCACGTGAGGATCAAACGACCACCCCATTGCAACCAAATACTTTGTAAAAATTACATGTATATTTTTGTCATCACCTATGGTCCTAAACATTTTAATCAAATTAATTCAATGTGAAAATATGATAAATTTAGCATTTTGAAATGCAACTAAAATTGGTTGAGATCAATAATTGAAATTTGGTGAATTAAGGGCTTACATAATTTATCCTTAATGTTCATAATCAATAAATTAAACTTTCAAATTTTCAGAAAATTGTAAAAATAATTTTAAAATGTTTAATGAAAGTAATAGCAGTAAGATATCAATAAAATTCATGATTATAAAA